>JABAYD010038985.1:0-21601 GCA_014822095.1 Diplotaxis tenuifolia | reverse complement strand
TTCGGATATTTAATCAATTTCGGTTCGGGTTCGGTAATACTTTTTCGGATCGGGTTCGGTTCGGTTTTTCGGATTCGGATTTTTTTGCCCTGCCCTAGTCTGGTGTATATTTTATATGGGCTTTTTCGGCCCTAAATTTTTTTTTCCATCGCGATGGTTCCGCCGTAGAGGGTTCCTCTTCCGGCGAACGCATCTGTAACTCCATGGCTTGAAGACTCAACTCATTCAATGCAGAGAGGAGGGCTCCACTCCTTTAACGCGTACTCCATCGTCTCATATATTGAGTTCCTCTGAGGTGAGTTTTCCTTCACTTTAGAATCTTCTACTATGCTCTTTAAAGGATTCTCTCTGCAAAATCAGGTTCATGAAAATTATTTTTTATAGTAAATATTAATCGAGTTTTTTTGTTTCACTGAGATTCTTAGGTTGATTCAAAATCATTCGACATCAAATTTCTATGAAAAAGTTCCATCATGGATCAGGATGACAAGATACCTATCTCAGAGTCGCACTTCCCTTTGGAACATTTGATTGTGTACTCTCAGATGATTCTAATAAGGTATAGTTAAAAACATATTATATGACCAAAGATACAACTCATCCTCTTTAGTTTATATATATATATGTTTTTGGTGGATCAATCGCTTTTTCAGGATGTAGCACGCAAGATCTCTGCCCTTAAACTTTATCTTACCAGGGGAGACATGTCAAAACTCAAAGTGATTCAAGAAGCTGTTTTACAAATGAGCGCACCAATGTCTCTGGTAATAACTAAGGATATGCATCACAAAAAAAAACTAAGGATGTGTAATTGTTTTTCCTTATCCTCTGTTCATGCTTTCTATATGGATCACATGTTGTTGGGGTTTTTAACTCTTTGGTAGAGAAATGATTTGACTTACAAACTAAGAAGTGAAAGAATGTCGTATCATGGAGATGAATCAAGCTGGAACCGATCGTGGATGGCAATTAAGAAGGTAATAACCTATTTTTGAAGGGTGAACCAAGTACTTCACTGATCTTGTGATCACCAACATATAGGTCTGGGCTTCAAAGAGGAACAACAGAGCTTACGTCAGTTGCAAGAAAACTAGAGTCGATAATGATGTAGTTTGCATGGCGGTGCTTATTCAAGACGTCATATGTGGTGATTATGCTTTCATCATTCACACAAACAATCCCGTCTCTGGTGATCCTTCAGAAATGTACACAAGAGGTAAAATTCACATCTAGCTTCGTCTGCTTTGCTTTTTCTTGAGTAAATTATCTAATAATCAAGAACTTGTGTTTCTCAGATTGTGAAGGGTTTGGGAGAGACATTGGTTGGAGGATATCCAGGACGAGCAATGAGCTTCATCACCAAGAAAACAAACCTCAAGTCACCAACCATGAGAAACAAGAAAGAGATAGTATTTTCATGTTAATTCGAGATGTATAAAACTGATAGCTTTTTCGGTTGTGCAGGTGGTCAGTTGCCCAAGTAAGAGGATATGTCTGTTCGCTAAACCTCGGTCATATTCCGATCAGATTCAAACAACGAGGATCTTGAGAGCTACGCAGGTGCTCGACTTTACGACAGGTTCGATTGTGTACGCCCTCTGTGTTTGTCTTTCTTCTTGACAACTCAAGAAGCTGAAATGGTTGTTATGAGTGCAGTGTCATAATGATTCAAGGGAGCCTTTAGTAGTGTACAAAGCCTTTCAAGTGCGTCTCTTCTCAGCCATTGCAGAAGCTGGACATGTCCTTGAGACACTCTATGGTTGTCCTCAGGATATTGAAGGTCTCGTCAAAGGTGGCGTTATTTACGCCGTCCAAGCTAGAAGCCTAGACCTCAACTCTAAGCATCTCTCTACCTCGAAGGCTTTACACCTATTAATATAGAACGTACACCATGTGAAAGTTAGTTTATAATCAAATAATCTCAAGCTTGTAGTATTTGGCCCATGAAACCAGAAAAACCAAACTGCACTTGCAAGCTAAGTAATTACCTAAACAATTGAGTAACATATTAATTTGGTGTATATTTAAGAAGATAAAAAGAATTAACTTGGTTAATATATCATCAAAATGCATTTATTATTTAGGTTAGTCCAAAATTATTCAAAAATTTAAGAGTTGAGTTGTCGGAAAGTTTATTATACCGTTTCAAAAATGCGTAACAAACTCTTTCTTTTGGGTAGTTTTCGATTAAGTTTCTTTTTCATATGTTTTTTAAAAACATAAATAACAGAATATAACAAATTAACATTAAAAAGAAGGGTTTTATAATGAACATTATTTCAAAATAAAACAATATTAAACAAAACAAAAAAATATACTACTGTGCTAAAACAACAATAATCATAAACAAGAGACAAAACAACTCGTACCATATAAAAGATCACAACATAAAATAGCATCATCCCCACCAGGACTCCGCCGATTCTAATGGATTCTCGGAATCCGGCGAATGAGTTTTCCAGTCGACGGCGCCATTAATAAAAATGTCACATCATTTATGAACAAAACACCAACTTACAAAAAAACATACACAAAAGCTTACCTAATGAAACTCAAACTACAAATACTTGCTTAAAAAAAGGTTATTTTTGAATTGATAAATTGTTTCCTACAAATATAAATACTATAAATAAAGAATTCTATCAAGTTTTGACCTCTCTATTTACACCAAAAATTAAAAAAAAAACAATTAAGATAAACACATATATTTCCGCACTAAAAACTATATTATAGCATAACTATTCCTACAAAACATATTTCGCATATAAATAACATTTAAAATATTATATATACAATATTTTCAGTTTACATTCTTGATGCATTCTTTTCATTGTAAAAAATAAATAAAGCAGACATCGATGATCCTAGCCCCGCGAATTCACGAGCATATACTCATATGGGAGACTGAAGTTCCTCATCTATGACATGTCGTCTTGAACGTCGACTCCAAACGTCGAAGTGAGTTACACCTAAAATTGTCCGAACAAAATTAATATCGAGCTAGTCTCTTACAAATAGATTCACCTAACTCGAAAAACACTCATTCGACGAATATAGAGAGACTTATTTCTGGAGACAAGTCTGGCATCCTCATCAAAACCCTTTCTAAACTCAAATCGGCTCATTTAATAAAAGGAAATCAGAAAGAGATAGGATATCGACAAAGAATAAGAAAATCGACAAGGAAAAGGAAGCCAAAAAAAAACATTTTAGAGAGAAGGAAAAGCTTATAAGAAATAGAAAAGCTTTTAAAAAAGGAAAGAATGCTGCCTTAACATTACAAGAAAATAAGGGACTTCCCAGATTTTTTTTTTCATCGGCAAGTCACGGGCAAACTTTGGCAAAACCAAAAAATTTAGCGTCCACCAGAAATTCCCGATGGAAGCAAAAAAAATTGTCTTCCATAGGTAATTCATCAAAAAAATCACGACATAAGCAAAAATTGAATTCTACTAGAAAATTTCTACGGATTATCTATGAAAGAAAAAAATCACTTCTACCGGTTATTCCCGACGGAAACCAAAACCATTTGACTTCCAGTGGATTTGAATTTCTTTGGAATTCCCAATGGATTCCCGTTGAATACCATAAATTTTCGATGGATTCATGACGATTACCAAAAAATTATATTCCTCTGGAATTCTCGACAACAACTAATTTATAGTCTTGTAAATATAAAAGTTAGGGTTTAGCGGTCTCAAAAAATTTCCAGGTTCTATGACAAGTGTAAAAAAAATTTGAACTAATTAAAACACTCAATATTATTTGCAAAATAACATCACATAAATATAACTCGACCGAATCATAAATTTCAAGGTAGTATGTATACTTACACAAACGATTAACGGAATTCTTTGATAACTTTACAAAAATTCTAAGTGTTTTTGTTAGTGTGTGAGGATAATAAACTTATGTATATCAGTGGTATTACATAATCAGATATTCTGGATAGTTTTTTATTTTATTTTCTTGACCTTATAAGCTATAACACAATATGTCGGGAATCTGTTTGGAATTCCAAAATTGATTTCTGATGGAAACAAAAAAAATGACTTTTATCAGGAATTCACGATGAAAGTTTGTTTAGAATTTTGAAAATATAACAGTTTATACGGTTTCGCAATATTACTTGGTCATATGATATGTACAAAAAAAATATTTGGACGTAGTAAACACTCAATATTGTTTTCAAAATGACATCACCTAAGCATAGCTTGATTGAATCATACTATTTAAGGTAATATTATGCATACTTACACAAACCATTAACGGAATCCATCGATATGTTTTTGAAAATTGTTTTTATGTATTTTGATAGTGTGTGAGGGAGGATAATAAAATTTTGTATACCAATAGTATAATGTAATCAGATTGGGAATAAATAATTAGTTTTCATTTTTTTTACTCTAAACAATAATCCATTGGGAATTCCCAACGGAAATAAAAAAAAATTAATATTTATTCGAAATCGGTCACGAATTTTGTGAGGAATCCGTCAAAAACACGAAAAACATTTAGGAAAGTAGATCGTCAGAATTTAGTTTACCAAGTGAAAATAGAACTCCTTACAAATTTTTTTCTCTCTTGAATTTTTTATTCATATTTACCTAAAAACTTCTTCCTCATCATTAGTCTCTCTCACTCTCTCTAAAAACACCCAAATCGCCTCTCTCTCACCCTCCTCTCCCAAATCGGAATATCTCTCTCCCTTAATCATTCCAAATCCTGTAAGTTTTCATTGTAGTAGAGATTGTTAGATTTAAACTTTGTTAGGTTTTTTATTTAAGTGATTTGGAAGTATTTTAGGGACTTTGTAGTTAGATTTAAGATTGAATGGTAGTTTATGTATTGTGTTGTTTGCATTTTATTTTGTTAGATTTGTTAGTTTTATATTTATTTTTGTTTACCCAATTGTTTTTTAAAAAAATCTATATAAACACCTTTTTGTAGATTTAATATTAATTATGATATATTGGAAATATTTTCATTTTTTTTTTAAAATATTCCAATTTTTACTATGTATATAATTTTTTACGTTATAAAAAATATTATTATGTATAAAACATTTAAAACTATTTTTATAATTTTTACAATTTATAATTTTTATATTTTAAAAGAAAATCGTTTTAAGTTATATTTTATATTATAAAATGTTTTTATTTCTAGGTTTTACCAATTAGAAATAGTATATCTTTAAAAATATTTTCAATTTCTTAAGTTGTTTTAGTTCAATTATAACAATATATATTTTATATTTTCAAATGGTCCAAAACAATATTTAAATTGTTTTTACTTTGAAAATTGATATAAAATTTTATAAATGTTTTAGTAGAATTTCTTAATTTGGGATTTATTTGTTTAATTTATAATATTTTTTTAAAAACTTTTATAGAAATTGATGGATTTTATTAATAATTATTATTGTACTTACTTTTAAAAAAATTAAAGATTTTTTTTTGTTCATTTTCAAAATTCCTGATGAAAAGATTCCATCGGACTTCATTGAAAATATTTCCGAAGGAATTATTTTTTCCGACATTTTTCAAGAACGTTTCTAACAATTTCTCGACGAAATTGTTTTCCTGATCGATAATTTCGTTGGATGCTCATTCATGACGGTTTCACGAGGTTTTTCTGTTGATCGAATGTTTTCTTATAGTGTACATATATAAGATGGCTCATCAAGCAAAAGTATCATCAACAAACGGTCAAATCACGACTAAGTGGCCTTAGTCAAATCACGACAAAGTGGTCTTGGCCTAGTGGTAAAGGGGTTCCAACTAGAACTTCCGTTATGGGTTTTGTTGCTCACTCACGGATGTTTTAAGTGGCAAGAAAACACGGATTTATGTGGATTTTATGGTGATTAGTCTTTGAATCTATAAATTTCTTAAAATCACACCATGGTTATAAAGAAACAGACAGATCACTCTACTCAAAGCCGATAAATCCTAATTTACTTCTCATAAACATTTTTGGTGATTTTATTACTTTTGTAATAAATTATTATTCAAAGGATAAACAGTCTTTTACTAAGTTCATTTATAAGGGCACCCCCATCAAAGGATGGTGAAGGGGGTTCACACTTTTACCGAAAAAAATATATAATATTACAAAAGAAGTGAACCCAGCTCGTAGGGGGTCTCTGCCGTTACATTTTGTCTCTGTTTTTTACTCTATTTATATTTTTTGTCAACCAACTAGCTATTTCTATTTATAAATTATGATAATTGAGTTTCTCGTATAACAATATGTATTGGCTGTTTTCAACAAAGAAAAATATGTATTGGCTGTAACGAAAAGAAAAAAACAAGTCTCAATATGTTCTTCAAATCAACTACAATTGGTCAAAGAACATAAACAGTTTTGAATGATTAAGGAAGGTGTGATAATTATTAATTAATCAATCGAATAATTACGTGCATATTTTAAATTAATGAACATGAAATTCAATCATCAAATCTGAATATGCCAAGTGAAGCATATATTCATTTTCTTAAAGATTACGATGCCCTGGTGTACTTTTAAATTCCTACTCGATGCCTGGTTGTACGTAGACTTACAAGAGTACGGAATCTCGTTCGTACAAAAAGCTTTTCTTGTGATTATTCATACCTTCCAAACACGCAATCATCTTTTACGTAATTGAAAACATTCAATTGCTTAATATGCACATGCAAACGAAATATAACAGAAACTTCCCTGTGATTCTTTTTAATGTTTTCAGTTTAGTTGCCTCTGATCGAAGTCTGCGTCAATCCCCATATGGTCAAAGTAAGTTACAGTTAAATTGATTGTTTGTTAAAGAAGCACCGAAATTTGTCGGACGAACCACTTTAATATATTTTGTAACCAATATAGTATCACTGGCATTAAGGTTAAGCGATAATTACATAAGTGATTATTCCTTTTTGCTCATATGAATTGATTCCATACATCATAATAAAACCGTGAAAACCTTTGAAAGCGACACTATTCAAGAAACGATCAAGCTGTTGCACAACTAGATAAGGACTACATTAAATGTTCGGTTCCTTGGAAGTAAAACACAAACCTCAAACAATTAAAATAAAAAGGGTAATTTGTTTTGATACGTGCCAATAGAGATGTTAAGAAACTTCCGAGAACAATCACCAACAACTGAAAATTGAACTAAATAACATGTTCTGATCGACGACCTGAAAAGGATATCGGTCTAGTCACGAAGTTTCTCTATTAACTAAATAAAATCGCATTTGAAATATAATTGAATATCATCATCATACATGTTCGCATATCTAAATGAAACAAACCATAATTTAAAATTAATATGGAGAAGTTGGATTTGGGGTAGCTGGTACGTGTGTCAAAATGTGAGTAGCCTCTGCCTGCGAAACAAGCAGCAACGACTTCTTAACTGAAAACAAGTTCTGACACACGCCACCTCTACTCTCTTCTACCACATTGTTTTATTCCTTTCTATAATTTAATTTATTTTCATTTTTTTATCTCAGAGCTGGTCTGTTGTCTTATCAGTGGTTAGTAATATTTTGCGTGGTCTTAATGTCTTTGTCCCCAAAATGAAAGTAAATAAATGTTTTATGCATTTATTGTGAATTGAATATCTTCATAAGTATTACAACATTTTTTCCGTTAAATTTGATTCGATTCATCGTCCACTTCAACTCGATCCAAAAAAATCGAATATTCGAAAACTTTTGAAACAAAGCAAATACTAAAAATAAATATCTACTAGATCCAAATAAATCAAATATTAAACTTTTGAAAAGTAGATATATATTTCACTCTTACAGGTATATAATATATCTTAATTATATTTACATTTTTAAACATATAAATTTATATAATTGTTATTCTAATATAGATTCAATAAATTCTATTCACATTATTACTTATAAACGTATTAAATAAAAAAATTACAATAATGATTTTTTCTTAAGTTTTGTTTTATTATTATTGTTAACTTCACATACAAGCACAATAGATGAATAAAACAGATATTATATTTAAAAATAACAAAAGATACATAATTTTTAATGTTTGTTGTAAATTACTAATTAAGTTGTTGCATTATACTCTTTCTATTTCATAATAAGTATTACTTTAACCTCTTAATTTTGTTTCAGAAAAATATCATTTTACAATCTCAATGCAATTTTGTACATTAAATCTACTTTTTACCCTTTTGAATAATCAATAACATTTTATTTAAATTTTTTTATTTTATTAAATATATATTAAATAGATATACATAATTTTTTATATATTTTTCTTAATTTATATGTAAATTGTCAAAGTGGCACTTATTTAAAAATAAAGTAGGCAAGACGATAAAATGCAGAAAATTAATATAAACTTCAATTTATGTTAAAAGAAACAAAGGGTGAGGAAGGCGAGAGGAAAGGGAAGCGCACGTGATGAATGAAGTCCACGAACTTAAAATCTGCGGAAGATCTTATGGCGGTGTGACGGTCCCTTTCTTTATTTTCCCTGTCTCTATGTATTTATATGTATGTAATTACTAGTATTATGTTCTTTCAATCATTTTATCTACAAATCATTATTTGTTGTATCGCATTGTAATTTGCTTTTGTTTCTCTGAAACAGCAACACGCCAGTAATGCAACATGAAACCTCCGGTTTTCCAACTAAATGTTGACCTCATCTGAATTGTGTGGACTGCTATGTGTGGATATCCTCTATATATCATCACGTATATTATTGAGAAGCATTTTAAATAATTATGATACAAAATATTTAACGTTTAAATTAAACGAAATTAAAATAATAATAAACTAGATTTTGACCGCGTTTTTTAAGCGCGAAAATTTTCTATGATTAAAAATTTATATAATTTATTTTTTATCTTTATTTAAACTATATTTCAGTAAAATCAGTAATCCAAACTTTGTGGTGATGATTGTTTGTATTAATTTTTAGTTTTTGTTTTTTTTTAGATTTGGTTCCAAATTTTGGTTTTTGTTTTTTAGTTTTTAAGTTTCTATTTTTGATTTTCAGATTTTGGTTATGGTTTTTAGTTTTTTGATCTGTTGAGTTAGTTTGGACTACTATTACCAACAAACAAATTTCAAATAATCGAACATCTAATGTAAAATTAAAAAGATGATAATTTTTTTTAAAAAAAAATGAAATAGTCTATTTTGTAAATGAACAAAAACAATATAACCCGCATTTTCAACTATTGGTTTTAGGTTTTAAATTCGCTTTTGCTTTACATTTAGTTTAAAAAAATAATCAGTAAATTATTTAATAAAAATAAAATAAACAGTATATTATGATTTCCAAAATTTATTGGTCTCATATAGTTAGTAGATTTCCATATTTGTTAAGGAACTATGAAGATATGAAATCTATTAGTTTCATATAATTAGTAAATTTTCATAGTTCATATTAAAATAAAACAAACGGTATATTATGATTTTCAAAATTTATTGGTTTTCTATAATTAGTAGATTTCCATATTTGTTAAGGAACTCTGAATATATGAAATTTATTGGTTTCATATAATTAGTTAATTTTCATAATTCATAATTAATTAATTTTGATAAATCAAACTATATAACATTCTAGAAAGAGTCTAAATTTAAATGATAACTTGTATCAGTAGATAAAATAAGGACGTTGTTTTAATATAGTAGATGCTGAAAATTAAAGCCTAGAATTAACTCTTTAAGGAAAATGGAAATTACCTCGTGCGATGCAATGCAACCGGTTAAAAAGAATGATTTTAAGGCATATGGTCCGCATACTCCACACTTAGTTTTTCATATCGTCGCTTGTCTTATTGTATCACGTTCGGTTATCAACTGGTGGTAAGGCCATGACTTGGATTTGGAGCATGAACGTCTATGTGGCCCGTTCTTTTTTTTGTCAAGATTGCAAGTAACCTCCTATTTGCTTACAAGTACTCGGATGAAGTATGGACAGCCCTCACAAAAAACTGCTTATAACTAGCTGGACGACACATTGGGATAGAATCCTGGAGCTACTCATGGACACCACAACATAAGCTTTACTTATTCTTATGGAGGTATATGTACTCAAACATTCGTTTCATTTGGATATAGATGTATAATAGTAGAAGACAGTGATTGTTCTTATGGAGTTATATTTACTCAAACCGTACTGATAAATAAGTCAAAATCAAAATTTGCTTCTTCTCTATCCAAAATGGGAGATAAAAAATATGAACTCAAGGCATCGTCGTTTTCGTATGCTAAGCCACCAATTCTCAGTTTTATGATTTTCCTCTTTGGTCTCTTTAGGATTTTATATTTTTTAGTTAAAGTTCAACATGAGAAGCATATCTTACAACAACATTTTTTTGTTAAATTAATTTATAAAAGCCTAGAATTGGTTAAATTTTTATATGACGTGGATCCAGAAATTATTTTCATCAAAATTAAACTATCAATTAAAAATAAAAATCTATCAGAATCAACGTTGGGTGAGGCGGCTAATAGGTAAATTTGCAAATTGTGCTAATGATTTTTTTAAATTTCATCTACTAGTTATATAAATATTTAAGGGTCTCAAGTTACATTCTTTACCATTGAATTTGCACCATATCGAGTTCCCTACCGTATTCACCAAAACTTGCTCCGATGAGCAATTTCCCTAGAAATGAAGTTATACGCATTTTTCAAGTAGAATCACTATCATCTCATCAAATATCAAAACAAAAACTTTAAATTTTAATTTTCAAGTGATACGCGTCGATGTAGATACCGATTCAGATAGCTAAACCAGTAATATGTAATCAACATAAAGCACATAAGAATGAAAAATTTGAGCACGTCGTGCAATTTAAAATAAGGATTATTTTCCAAAAAAAATACAAGAAAGATTAAAAATTCAAAATAAATATATAAACTATGTAATCTACCCCCCCCCCCCCCCCCCCCCCCCCCCACAACACTACCATCCACGCACATCGTCATACGTGGTTCTAAAAAGGAAGGAAAAACAAGCAAGTGATATATTGTGAATAACTTCTTGAGAGTTAATGCTTCGCGTTCGTTAGACAAGGAATACTCTAAACAAAAACTTTAGAGAAAACTTAGCTATGTTTAAAAAAAAGAGAGAAAACTTAGCTTACTTGTTTTTGTTTTGTCAACTTTTTTGGTAAAATGTTTTGTCGCCTTAGAAACCCATATTAAATAAAATGTTTGATTAATTAAATGGAAATAGCAAAGTGTAACTGATTGCTTCTTCTAAATGAGTTCTAAATGGTAAATAGGGAATAGAGAAACTATGATGGTCCATCAGTTTGTAATAGTAGTCTATGAAAATGGTGAGGCAAGAAAGCATGCCTGCATGGAATTAGGCATTTGTCTCATGTGCCCAAGGGGCCCTTCCTTTCTGACTACCAAACCAGCAACACATTTCCCTGTTGTCAGGGCCCCGTTTCTCGTTCCTCTTCGAGATCCCTTTGGAATATAGATTTAAAACTAAAACCTAATGTTTTTTACAAACCGAAAAAGTTCTGGATTTTAAATCTATAATCTCGACTACCATTGCATTTCAATGGTCCATAACATCATATTCTTACGAAAATCCTACTTATATTAACAAAAGTAGTGTTGAAATGATTATTTTGGGTGGAAATTTTAGTCATTTTCGGGTAGCTAGTGGCACATGCGGCAGTCTTCTTAACTTGGCGACAACGAAACATTAAACTCAATGACCATATCTCGACTCGTCCAACAAGACATGCGAGTTAGGTAGTTCACTTCTATATGATTCCCTCTTTTGTTTGTCATATATTTTGAATTATTATAATTTGCAAAACTGACCGAGTAAAACTATGGAGTTCAGTTCAACACTTCTAAAGTTATAAATTCCGTTTGTTTGATTCTTTATCAATTTCTCTACCAAAAAGTTCAGTTTGCTCGGTTCAATTTTATTTGGTTTGGCTAGAAGTGGCATGCCTACTTCCAACTATGATACTCATGACAACTGACCGTCTCATCGTGAAGTGATTCTACCATTTAGAAATCAAAAACCCTAAAATGCTGGTATTAGTGAATTTTGCGTTGATATAAATATATATAAATTAGTAAAAATAGGAACAATAAGTATTAAATGAAGAAGAAGAAAGTGGGGGAAAGACGAGAAACGCGTAGAGAAAGATGGTGACATGGCTATTGCCTAACCCCACATGCAAATCCCTCTTATCGTGCCATGTTGACGTTCTCTTTGGGTCCTACTTTGTTCCCTTCACCTTCAACATCCCTTCCTTTATTGTTGCCTCATTTCTTGTGTTCTATCTTTATTTGTATTTTATTAGCATCTAATTTATTAATCTATTTTTATCATCTCTACAACACAATTCTCCAGCCAGTGTCTTTCCAGTCTCCTTCCTGTCAAAAGCCCTATTTAAATGTTAATTATATAATTTTGTTTAATTTTTAATTTTTTACACATGTTCGAGTTCTACCTCCGGTGGTTGACTCAGTATCAACTTTTTCTTTAAATGTGAAAATTAAATTTAGCTTTTCACTGTGGTATTGTCAATAGTTGCTTCATGCTCACGAGGAAAACGTGGACCAAAGGACCCAACATTTCTAAGAATTATTAAAAGAAACATTTTCATTATCCATAAAAATACTCACGCTTACCACTTTACCGGAAAAGTCATACACTTGTTAGTGTTTTGCAGTTTTTTTTTTTTTACCACATTTGGCGGTATCTTTTCGAAGATTCCATCCTATCAAGTTTTATACGTAACTATTAGAATCATCACATTTAAAAAGTGAAGACATTAGCAAAGCTAAAACTTTGGTTCGTGGCAATAATCAGTCAGTTTTCTGTTAGAAAATTTATCTCTTATAAATTTAAGGGTCCATATTAATATTTCAAAAAGAGGTACAATATACATATGGACAACTTCTCCGGATATTCAAATGAAATCTAAAGTTCCGTTCCATATCCGCGTATCCACATGGGTGTAGAATAAGAAAGTTGCTTGGGATTCCGATCATTTACTTTCCTGAAATCTACCTACTACTATACCATCCCCAACGTCTCTTATTTGCATTACCAAGTCAATATGGACTGTATATATATTTAACTGTCGGCATGAAAATATATAGACCGGAAGCAAGTAAGAAAATAAGGTCCATTCATAAGTATAAAGATTAATTAATCCATTATTAGTAAGTGACAATGTTAAAATGTATAGGCATGAAGAATATGGTATAAGTATTGCAGTCAACCGAACTTGACACCTACCATTCCAAAATAACTACATTTACCACTAGACTACTACGAATTTTTGTAAATTATTGGCCGGAAAATGAGTTTGAAAAACGAAGGCCGGAAGCTCAAGCTTCCTCCGATTCTGTTCAGGGCTGCCTCTAGTAACTACTTATGGTAAAATACATAATCTGCTTAAGAAAATCTGTTCATTGCGTTGTGTAATAATTTGATAGAGCATTAAAGATATTTTTCTTAGAGGAGCGCGTGCAATATCTTAGTTAAGATTGGAAAGTAATAAGTTTAGAATATTTGATGTTATTGTCCGATCTCACGTTTGTTTGGCCATGTGACGTGGCATTTCAGCCACCAGCCTCTATATAAATACGTACCCTCGACAAGCTCTTCAATCCCAAAACACATCTCAAACTGTAGTAAACACAAACTTCTCTCTCTCCTGGTTTAGTTTTTTCCTCTCCATAAAACAAAGACAAGAAAAAAAAAGAGAAACAAGAAAAGACACAACTATGGCCGTAGACTCTAGCCTCTCCTCGCCGTTGGGACCTCCAGCGTGTGAAAAAGACGCAAAAGCCCTCCGTTTCATCGAGGAAATGACTCGAAACGCAGACACGGTTCAAGAAAACCTCCTTGCGGAGATTCTGAGACGCAACGCTGAGACGGAGTATCTCCGTCGCTTCAACCTCGGAGGTGCCACGGACCGTGACACCTTTAAATCAAAGCTTCCAATCATTACCTACGAAGATCTCCAGCCCGAGATCCAACGTATCGCTGATGGAGACCGATCTCCCATCTTATCCGCCCATCCCATCTCCGAGTTCCTCACCAGCTCCGGAACCTCGGCCGGAGAGAGGAAACTAATGCCGACCATTCAAGAAGAGCTCGACCGTCGCCAGCTTCTTTATAGTCTCCTCATGCCCGTCATGAATTTGTAAGTTCTTCACATTACTCATTGGTCCTGTGGTGTTTCAATGTTAAAAATAAAATATTTACCGTAGCTCTCGGGTTATAAAACAGCTGTTCCAAATCCAAATCTAACGTTTCTTTACAAAATAATTAATAATAAACACACAGAGTACATAATTGTTAACTAAATATATTTATTTATTAGCTTAACCGTTGACAATTTTCTCTCCTTTCTGGAACAGGTATGTGCCAGGACTAGATAAAGGAAAGGGATTGTACTTCCTGTTCGTTAAGTCAGAAACAAAGACACCTGGTGGGCTACCGGCTCGACCTGTCCTAACCAGCTACTACAAGAGTGATAAATTCCGGTCCCGACCATACGACCCCTACAACGTCTACACGAGTCCCAACGAAGCCATTCTCTGCCCGGACTCCTTCCAAAGCATGTACACTCAGATGCTATGCGGCCTCATTGACCGCCTTTCTGTCCTCCGTGTGGGTGCCGTTTTTGCCTCTGGTCTCCTCCGTGCAATACGATTCCTCCAGCTCCACTGGTCTCGTTTGGCCGATGACATTGAGTCAGGTTGCCTCGACTCTGAGATAACCGACCCGTCGATAAGGCAATGCATGTCCGATATTCTCAAACCGGACCAGCATCTGGCGGAGTTCATCCGCCAGGAGTGCCGGACCGAAAATTGGGAAGGAATTATCACTCGGATTTGGCCCAACACTAAGTATCTTGATGTCATAGTAACTGGAGCCATGGCTCAATATATCCCAACATTGGAATACTACAGCGGAGGTCTCCCGATGGCTTGCACAATGTATGCTTCCTCCGAGTGTTACTTTGGTTTAAACCTTAACCCGATGAGCAAACCATCCGAAGTCTCATACACAATTATGCCCAACATGGCCTATTTTGAATTCATTCCTCTTGGCGGCTCCAAGGCCGTTGAGCTTGTTGATGTGAAGATTGGAAAAGAGTACGAACTTGTTGTCACGACCTATGCTGGTCTATGTCGATACCGAGTTGGTGACATCCTAAGAGTCACAGGCTTCCACAACTCAGCACCTCAGTTTCATTTCGTGAGGAGGAAGAACGTCCTCCTCAGCATCGACTCCGACAAGACTGACGAATCTGAGCTTCAAAAAGCTGTGGAGAACGCATCAAAACTGCTTCTCAAAGAGTGCGGCACCCGTGTAGCGGAGTACACTAGCTACGCGGACACAAGCACGATCCCGGGCCACTACGTCTTGTATTGGGAGTTGTTGGTGAGGGAAGGAGAGACGCAACCAAGTCATGATACTCTGACTCGATGCTGCCTTGAGATGGAAGAGTCGTTGAACTCGGTTTATAGGCAATGTAGAGTGGCTGATAACTCGGTTGGACCGTTGGAGATTAGGGTGGTAAGAAACGGAACGTTCGAGGAGTTGATGGACTATGCCATCTCAAGAGGTGCGTCGATAAACCAGTACAAGGTACCTAGGTGCGTGAACTTCACACCTATTGTGGAGCTACTTGATTCTAGGGTTGTGTCGGCGCATTTTAGCCCAGCTTTACCGCATTGGACTCCGGAGAGGAGGAGGAGATAAGGGCAGGCCCATGTTTTTCCTTCGTGAAGTCAAAGGCTTTAAATTGATAAGCACTTTGGTATTGTAATATAATTAGATTCATCGCTGGTTATTTAGTCTTTTTTTTTTCAGAGTGTTTTTTTCATCTCGTTTATTTTTCCATGTGGATTCTCTGCGTGTAATTTGTTTTCTCTATCTAGTTGGGATCAAATAAATCCTGATTAGAGAAGTTTTTATATTCCCAGGGACCATGTATGCTTTGATGGAAATGTCATTTAATCAGTAAATTTGTTTGAAGATGCATTGTGTAAAAGCATTAGAAGTTTGGCATTTGATGGAAACTAAACATAAACAAAGTGAGTTCAAGCTTGTCCGTGAGATAGATAACAGAGTTAACTTTCATATGGTGTTGTATTAAAGTTAATCTGACGGTGTGACCGAAAGTTATGTTTATCTGACAGAGCTCCTGAGTTAAAGTTAGTCTAACCAAGAGAGAAAATGAGTGATCGGACAGCTCCTGATGTAACAAGGAAAGAAAGTTGGGAATTTCCAAAAAATCTGTTTTCGACCTGAATCACACCAAATTTGATCACAGACGGCTTTGTACCATATACTTATTTCGAGTCATCTTTTAGACTATACTTTATATTTCTATTCATTTTGTTTTCATCTTGTATTTTTGAGGATAATATTCTCTTCATCTGTGAGAAGATTTTGAGCTCTTTTGAATTTTTATTCCAGCGATTATTTCTTCTTTGTATCATAGCATTTAAAAGTTAGTGTTGGTCCTAATTAGGAGGTCAATCATATGAAAAATTTAATAATCTATTTTATAATGATAAAACAGAATTAAAACAACAATAACTGATATAAGCTAACGGAAATACCAGCTTATGGTTGTGTGAGTTTTGAGGTCTTTGTCAAATTGGTTCTTTGATTCTTTGGATATGAAGTTACTTCAAGTCCACAAACAAGATTCCTTGACTTGTTTCTATTGATCGGTGTACCCTTCCCGATGGTTGCTATCGTCAGGACATCCGCTTCGGTTTTCTCAATGAGTTTCTAAGCTTAAATTTTAGTGTTTCATCTTTGTAGTTTTCTTTAGCTCTGGAAGGGTTATGATCCTTGCCGGCTTATGGTCTGAAAGGAATGTGTTTCTTGCCGTTTTGTATAAGAACTACTATATTTTAAATTTACGTCAACAAAATAATAAAAATGTAACTGATATGAAAATTAAAAAATAGAAAATGGTATATGCGGAGACGATACATATTTTTTAGTTTTTAATTATTCTAAGTGTGATTGATCAGACGCAATTACAGTTCTAGAATACAAATACATTTTGACGAATAGCATCATTCAAAAATATAAGTTAACAAATCAAATAACTATATTATACTCTCAACAAACAAAAATTCAAGAAAATAGAAACGATAAACTATTCATGTGGGAGATTTTTCCTTATTTCTTGACCAAAGACTTTTACTACCATACCTGTTCACACTGTATTCAACATGACTACTACATATATATTTGTAAGCCGTAGGCTATCAAATTAATAGACCTCTAATGATGCATTTGTTCCTTAAGGCACTGGACTCAAAAGGCCACCTCAGTACGACCCACCATCGATCGATGACTGTTAGAGCAGACATTTTAGTTACTGGAAGACATGCTGTAAGCAACTCTGCTGGATTCAGAGGAGCATGATTAATGGAAAGTTTTTAAGATGGGGTTGTTAACAGAATTAAAAAAACTGTATTTTTAGTTTTCACTAAAAAACTAAGAATCGGTTATTAAATATGAAATCGTCTCTTAATTTTTAACTAAAAAACCTAAAAACTGACTCTTAAATAAGATATTTAAAAATCAATTTTTAATTTTTTTAATTAAAAATTAAGAAATAGTTTCTTAATTTCGTTAAGAATTTCTAAAAACCTTTCAATTCTCGTAGAAAGCAGATGAAACAATGCACAGCCCCAAAGTCTACAAAGTAAAAGAATCCAACATTTTTTTTTTTTGCAATTTAGTTAGTTTAAATTTGATTTAACTGAAACTACTTTTCTTTGCCAACATGAAATAAACTACTTTAAAAAAGACATCAATTCAACAAACCAAATTGGTGGGATAAGATCAACATAAACCCTAGTTAAAAAGGTAAACTTCGAACACCAAGTACAAAATGATCAGTTATTTTGTTCTTTACTTTTGGAATATATGATTGTAGCAATAGACAATAATTTTTTACATCCTTAAAATTGATCCTTATTTACACTCATCCTTTGATGGTATATGAGACGAGTGTAAATAAGCCATTTCATTAATAGTTGGATAATTGAAACCGGATCTCAAAGAACAAAACCGGGATGTTACCGGTTCACCAATTGACCCGACCACCGCAGCCAACCGTACCCTCTGACGATTGTTTTTTTTTTTGTCAGCTTCTGGTTTCTTCTGTGGCCAACAAATACACCAAAATCAGACTCCCAAAAGAGGAAATTAATTAGGGTTTGAGCTCTGAGAGGAAGAGAAAGAAGAAGATAGAATCTTCGTACAATATCGCCATCTCTTTAATGACGATAACAACGACTATCTCTTCCTTGTCTCTTTCTCTTCCTCAAGTCATCCTCCGTAACAAACCCACAAACCCTTCTCCCTTCCTCTTCCTCCTCCCTCGTCTCAACTCCTCGAGGTTCCGACCCCTCACTCTCACCGCCTCCGCCTCAACTTCCTCCAACAATTTCAGCGACGATGGCTTCTCCCTCGACGATTTCACACTACGTTCCGATTCTCGCTCACCTAATAAGGTTTCTTCTTCTTAAAAAAAAAACTCTGTTTTTTTTTATTTTCTTATGAGGGTTATAGAGTGGAATTTGAATTTGGGTTTTTGTCTCTCTCAGAAGTGTTTACTTGCAGATCTTATCCAAGAGATTGAACCTTTAGATGTGAGTCTGATTCAGAAAGATGTTCCGCTCACGACTTTGGATGCGATGAAAAGAACAATCTCGGGGATGTTGGGTCTTCTTCCTTCTGATAGGTTTCAAGTTCATATCGAATCTCTTTGGGAGCCTTTGTCTAAGCTGCTGGTCTCTTCCATGATGACTGGGTATTTTCTCGTCACTTCACTTCATCATGTACTGTTTTTGTTTATTTATGGACTACACAAAAGGTTATAATAATGTTTTAAATTGCTATTGTGAGTTCTGATCATCGTTGAAGTCGATTCAATTTATGGCATTAGGCAGCTTGTCCTGGAGCAAGTTGCTTATCTGCTTTTATGATTCACATTGTTTTTTTTTTGTTAAACTAACTTTGAGTATGTATTCCTGATTGGCTTATGTCCGATCTGCGACCAGTCGCAGGTTGTTGTTCGTTTTCTGTCGTGCGATTGATCTTGTGACTGGTCGCATGTTGTTGTTTGTTTTGCTGTCGACTGATCACGCAAATAGTTGCAGGTCGTGCTGAGAAAAATAACTACTAATAATTAACTTCTTTTTTTTTTTTTTGTGTCGCGCGACTGATCACATGTCGCAGGTTATAGGCAGGTTGCGCGACACATAAACGAACATGATCTTAGTTGCAGGTCGTGCTAGAGCTATTCTCTCTTCAGATGAGAGAATAGTATTAGTACATCTTTCTGATGTTTTGCTACCCTGTGTTTAGGTATACATTGAGGAATGCTGAGTATCGGCTTTTTCTTGAAAAAAACCTTGACATGGATGATGAGGACCTGGAAAGCCACACTACAGAAGAAAATGCTGAATACGATTTGAAAGGGACTGATACTGAACCGAATGACAATTGCGATGAAAATAATGGTTCATCATCCACAAAGGATAGCAAAACACAAAGCCTCTCTGAAATAATTGACAAAGACGGTCTTGGTAGAGTATCCTCTGAAGCTCAAGAATATATCTTCCGTCTCCAGTCACAGTTGTCGTCTGTGAAAAAGGTAACAGTTTCTAATGAAAAACCATGTAAATTTCTATTAAACATTATATAAAAATGTCTCCTGTCACATGTGATGTCGCTGCATTACAGGAATTACAAGAAGTGAGGCGAAAAAACGCTGCCCTTCAAATGCAGCAGTTTGTTGGCGAAGAGAAGAATGATTTGTTAGACTATTTAAGATCGTTGCAACCTGAGAAGGTTTGTGTACTGAAGCAATCTTCCAGCTCGTGAGGGGTAATGTTGCTTTCCTTTCATGTTCTCTCTGACCATCTAAACTATGTTTTTTTCTTAAACAGGTAGCTGAGTTGTCAGAACCCGCGGCTCCTGAGGTGAAAGAGACAATCCACTCTGTTGTTCACGGTCTTCTCGCAACCCTATCACCGAAAATGCACTCTAAATTGCCAACATCAGAAGCTCCACCTACTGCTGAAGCTGTGAATGCAAAAGGCGATGAAGATTGTGCTGAACTTGTAGAGAACACTTCGCTTCATTTTCAGCCACTTATCTCACTAACTCGAGATTACCTTGCTCGTCTTCTCTTCTGGTTAGATTTTCCTTACTCTCTCCTCCCTCTCTTGCTTGCTAGGGTTTCTAAGACATCTCATATTATATCACTGGTGTGTGCCTTTTTTTTTTTAATTTGAAGGTGCATGCTGTTAGGACACTATCTCAGAGGTTTGGAATATCGAATGGAACTAATGGAGGTTCTAAATTTGACATGCGATGCTAATGGGTCTGAAAACGTTGCTTAAAACTTTCTTTATGTATCGTCTTAAATGTTTTGTATCACTGGCCTCTGCTTACATGCTTAAACCAACAAAGTGTGCAAGTGGAGGGTGGCCAGAGTTGGAGTTTTAGCTCATGCACATAGATGCAAGTTTGGAGTTAGCCTGACAACTCATGTGCAAGGAAAAGAGATTGCTCTTTGCTAAAATTTGTTTTGTGTTGCAGTATTGTATAATTTGTATTGTTGGAATCTGTAAAGCAATAAAGTTATAAGTGTAACTGTACTTGTTTGGTCATTAAATACTTGAAGGAATGAAATGTGAGTGCTCTTATAATACTCGTGCGAATGTGAAAACACACCAAGATAGCTAAAATTAGAGGTCGTTTTACAATTCTTGGCTCAATAAATAAGAGTTTCCAAATTGCAGAATCCTCAAGGAGACTCTTCGCATCGGTCACCAAACAGATGCCGCGGCAAATACGAGCAGCTGGTACAATTGCACAATCATTAAACCGAAATGACTCATGGAGAATCACCATGGCGTTCGCCTGAACCGCCAAGCACGAACCAATGAGCGAGAGTCACCTATCCTAGTTTTGAATTGTTTAATCAAACATTCTGAGATTAACACTCAAAGAACCATAATTTCGAGAGAACATATTAATCACAAGATATCTCACATTGAAAGTTGAAAAACATTCTTAGTAATATATAGAATAGAGATGAATCAATCTACTTATCACTATTTTGTTTTTGTTTATAATCACGTCTAACTTGACAATAAACAAGTTTAAAAACGCGTCCAATCAGCCCATTTTGTGGCCTTTAAAATGCTCTATAGTGACCAAGCGTTGCGTTTTTGCCAACTCCGCATTTATCGGCCAATGGTCGATCAACCATTTAATATAAATAAGCGCCATTTTATCGGATTAACTACCAATATATATCATTAAAGTAAACTTGTTTTAAACACAAAACTAGATTTTTGACCCGTGCGTCCGCACGGGTGTTTTTTCATTTTTATGTTAAACATTCGAGTTTTCCAGACAAAAATCTTACTTATATTTTGATGTTATATTTGTGTGATTCTGTATTATTGTTGTTCATGTGTTTTTTTACATTTATTAATATTTAATGAAAATTTAGTATATAATTTACTTTATTAATATTGTCGTCAGCAGACTCAGCACATACCAATAACAATCTATT
>JABAYD010038981.1:226-12632 GCA_014822095.1 Diplotaxis tenuifolia | reverse complement strand
ATAAAATAATAAAATAATAGTAGCAGTGTTAAAATAACTGATTATCATTTTTTAACTTGAGTAATTATCATGTTCAGATAGTTTTCTTGTTTTGATTTGAAAAGAGCCCTAAATAACGTTCAGATATATGGTTACAAATCGACATTCCAAATAACGTAATTCATCATGTTCGCGATTTACAAATACAAATAGTACAATACACTCGTTAAACGTTTTATTACATTACCATAACTTAACACACTTGAAGTTAAAACGTACAAAAGAGAAAAATAAACACGAAAAATACATTCATACGTGACAGGACAAGCTACATGCATGGTTCATCATCATCGCTATATTCGCTATCATTATTCGTTATTATCATGATCATTCATATCCATCGACATAATATAAACAAGATCATATTGAAACGATCATGCATGCAGGATTCATCAGAAGATTCACTCATGCAAAATAGTTATCAGTCTCTTCAATATTGTCTTGATGTTCATATACGGGCATCACCTGGACGGAGTCGTTCACATCTTCCTCAAGAAACCTCGAAAGTTCCTTCATGAACTCAGTGTTGTCAACACAAGACTCTCCCAACATCATGAAATCTTCATCATTCAGAAAACTTGAGAATCCGAGATTATCCTCATTATCATAGTACATTAAACTATCATTAACGGATGCATCAGAGAACGTGGACGGAGACGATGTAGCGTTACCGTTAACCGTCATCTGGCATAGAATATCAGAGGTTGGTGTGAAGGAAGAGCTAATTGACTTATCTGATTCTGAGTTAACGGTCACACTTGTAGTGTGACTTGCAGTGGTAATACTAAGTGGGCCACCACTTCCGATAATCTCAGACAGAACACTTTGATTGATTCTCTTACCGAACCTATTAGCTACTCTGTTCAAGAACCTAGCCGATGATGGTCCAGACTTCTTGTTGTCATTCTTCACCTTCTCATTATCAAGATTATCACCACTCGTTACGTTTTGTTTGTCTCGAACCTCCGGGAGCTTTTCAGATTTGTCGGAGACCAAGCTCTTGTGTGTAACCGGATCCACACCTTTTTTGATCAAACGTTTTTTTATATGAGTGTTCCAGTGGTTCTTGATTTCGTTATCGGTTCTTCCTGGTAATCCACGAGCTATTGCAGCCCATCTGATTAAACACCATAAGATTAGTCATGATGATAACATAATATATAAGAATATAACATACGAATTGTGCGAAGACTTATATATATAACGTATGAATTTTCTTTTCTTTTTATTGAAAAGTAATGTATGAATTTTCAAACCCAAGATATTTTTGTATAGTTCAATTTTCTTTGCTTTATAGTTGAAATATGTTTGTTTTACTGAAAACACATATATTTTCCTTCCTGTTGGCACATATAATTTGTAAACTATAAGCATAAAGTGTAGTTGTGTTTTGTAGTTAAACATGCCGAGCAAACAAATATTTTTTTTTTTTTTTGCTAAAAGCAAAACAAACAAAGATTTTACTCCTCTTATTTACAATTTTTTGGTAGTATTTTTTATAAAAGTACTAAAATGTGTTAAACACGTAGCCATTTAAGTTATACTCGAGAGGAAAATGAACAAAACAATGGGACAGTATACAAAAAAAAAAAAGTGGAGAGTGTGAGATAAGGAGATTAACTTGTTGCCATGAATGGCATGAAGAGAGATGATAGAACGTTCTTCATCTTCAGTGAACTCTCCTCTTTTGATGTCAGGTCTTAGATAATTGGCCCATCTCAGTCTGCAGCTTTTGCCACATCTCTTGAGTCCTATATCATTTAAAGACTTATTGATTAGCAATTATTGGTCAATAATTCCCAAACATTGAATATTCAAATATGGCGGAATATAAAAAAATTAAAAAAAAGATGACAAACAAAAAATATACCAGCTTTTTCAGGGAGAGTTCGCCATCCACCTTCACCGTGACGGTTGACGTAAGAGACAAGCTTCTGATCTTCCTCGGGAGTCCATGCTCCCTTCTTTAACCCTAGTTCAGCTTTGCAACATGGTGTTCGCACCATCTTGATTTCTTGATTTTTTTTAGAGAATATCAGCTTTCTTGTTCAGTGATTATTTTGATGGCGTTCGAAGCGGTTATTCCCAAGTGAATGGAACAAAGAGAAAAAAAAAAGTTGAAAACCTGAGAGTTGAAACAAAGTGTGAAAGGGGACATATGATCATAAAGATTGAGCACATGATCTTTTGATTAATGAGTTCAAACATCGGTAGATTCTTCTTATAGACATCTTGTTCTTTTTGTGATACCAAGAAGTACACAAAGAGAATCTCTACTTGTTCTGTTTTCTTACCACAAGAGAGAAGAGAGAAGCTTTAGTTTATTTTTTTTCTTTCTAAGAGTTGTTTGTTTCACTTGCGAAGTGAGCAACTTTGAGGATGAGGCAACATCTTTATTTATGGGTGCTTGTAGCTGTACGTGTGGCTGCCCTAACGACGTCGTTTATGCACGATAACGACACATGGCTGGCTTTGATTCATTACTCGGGATTTTCTTTTGTATTTATTAAAAAACCATGCTAACTTTTTAAGTGGAATTTTCGAGATGGACGTCTGATTCTTTCCATGATTCATAATTTGTTTTCTTTTCTTTTTGGTGCACAACAAATATTGGTTCTCAAAGTTACTATATAATATTTATCCCATGCACGACCGTCATTTCTGATATCAGATGTGTCCGCTTTTAGAAAAGAATTACTGTTGATAAAAAAAAAGAATTGCTTAAAAGGTTTTTTCGGTTTACAAAATTAGTACTTTTTTTTGTCAACCAAGATTAGTACTAATTATGTTCAATAAAATTAGAATTCTTATTAAGAAAACAATTTTAACTAGTAGAGCGAGGTTACGAGCAACGTGTTCAAATGTGTGAATATTTTCAGAAAAGGATGGAGTAACATTCACATTAGTCGAAGGGAAATATATATGTAGTGAAGTCTTAATAAGCAAAAAAAGAAGATAAGAATGTAAAATTAACATTCGTAATCCTGGTGAATGCTACCCAGTTACTTATTTAATCGATATTCGAATTGCTCATAGTTATTAATATTATGTTCTCCATGCCAATATCAAAATTTCTCAAATGTATACTTTTTTTAAAACACAAAATTTCTCAAAAAGTATACAACATCTTAGTCAAGAACAATACAGCGCCGCAGCATTTGGGACACCAATTAAATTATAGTCTGTTGAATATTCTTTCAGATTTTTCTGAAGATATTTGTGTTGACTATATAGGTCGGTCCAAGCACTAAACAATACGTTTTTACCCAATATGAAAAAATTAAATTTAATGGAAAAAATCAACCTTACTAAAAGAACAAAAACTTTAACAAATTGAAACATTTTTGAAAAAAAAAACAAATTTAGAAACAAAGAAATTAAAAAAATATTCTGTATATTATATTGTTTGATTTTAAATTTGAAGATTATAACGAGACTAACACATTTAAATTTGTATAAACATTGAAATATGGTGAACTTTTACAACAAAGACGATAAATTATACATTTCACAAAATTTATGCAATATGGGAACCATAGGACTTTGGAAATAGTATGCCCCAATACATATCGAAGACATGGTCTTTCTCAGAATGTATACAATCGTAAAAGATGGAGTGCGGACTTTTCTAATAAGTACGACTGAAATCTTCACATTTTTGGTTAAATTCAAAATATATATTTTAAAAACATTAGACGACAAGCTATTAAATAAACAATAGGCAAAACGAAACACATAATTGAAAATTCGAGGAAGGTGAGTAATTATACATACAGAAAAAGTGGTCGTATTTGAATTCGATAAACTAAGCAACAACTTGGTCACTCAAACACTGGACTTGGACATATCGAAATCGATCATACCAAGAAAAAAAAAAACTACAGGGACCGGATAAAGATAATGGCTTTTAGATTTCGTACAATTGGTTTCCACTCTTTTTATTTCGACTAGTCAACACTTAACTTTGTGTTTTTGTCTTCCAGCGACTTTAGATGAGCGATTTAATTTATTAAGTTTTTTTTTAGTGTTACCAATCTGGTTAATTTTCATTACTCATAGGCTACACATACTGTTTTTTTTAATAAAAAAAAGGCTACACATCCTGTTTATAACATGTTCATTTCTTTTTTTTTTTTTGATGAACCAAGATTATAAAACATCGAAACCTAATTCGACCAGCTTTTTTTTTGATACATAACTATTCGTGCTAAAAGAAGACATCTAAAATAATATTTTGTCTCTTTTATGTCGATTCTTGTCTAGGCCTTAAAAATCACAAATTTAGTTTACTAATGCTATTATATTAAATGAACTTTGTAAATGGAAAATTTGTAGATATATGTGTTGTATATTTTGCTAAGACCCAACTTTGTGTTTTCATTCAGCAAAACAAAGATAAGACTTGTTCTCCTTTTGTTTTTTTTATTGTAACACAAAGTTGAACAAGATAAGACAAATATTTCTTGAGTTGGTTACATCATAAGACACATTTTGTCTTTGTCTTACATAGTAAGACACATTGTACATGTAAGACACTTTTCATCTACTTTTCTTTGTCTTGAGACATAACAAAGACAATACTAACCCTACCATTGTGAGCAAGCACTTTCCAAACTGAAACCGGTTCGGTTTATTGTTTTGATTCATTTGTTTTGATGTCCACATTAAATTTATAGGTTTATTGATTATTATGTCTTCTTCTTAGCTCTCAGATCTCGATCTACATTTTTAAATCAAAGGCTAGAATTATAAAACTTGAGAACTATCTTAGTACATAATGTCGCAAATTTATTTTGTTGGCTGTTGTGTTTTCTTAAATCAAAGACCAAATTGAAACTTTAGAAATAGGTCACTCTGATAAAAACGTTAGTTTATTGAAAGATGTAAAGTTATAAATCAAGTTATAAAACCATGTTCTAAATATACAAAAATAGAGAAATAAAAAGAGCTAAACGATATCATGGTGGTCGTTTAATTTTCGCAGCTTCCTCCGATGAAGGTTCACCATCCACGACATTAACAGAGGCATCTCCACTATTATATCTTCCGTACACAAATCTCTTGTCCACAACTCCTTCTTTCATGTCTCATCCATCCACAACTCCTCTTTTCACACGTTATCCATCCATAAATCCCATGTCCACAACCACATCTCCAAACCCTCATCCACCCCCAATCAGTTCTACTGCCGTCTTTAGCTTCGCCGACGGAAACCATAGAAATCATACCCATCCACCATAGTAACGGGCCCATAAAGGACTTCAACTTCAAGATGGGAATAAGACCATAGGAACCGTCATCCCTTTAGGCTCACCGCCGTCACCGGAATCCCTCTCAACAGTTGAAGCAGAAACCGTAAATCCCAACCGATTACTTGTAGCATCTCCAGCGCATCTCTGTCGCCCTCTAACTGATCTCGCCGTTAGATTAAAAAAAACAAAAGTGGAATATCAAGCAAAAAAGTTAAGAGAGAAAACAAAAATCTGATCTCACGAAATCAAAGCTATAAACAGACTCAATTGAAATAAAAAAAAACTTCACATACACAATCGAAATGGAAGCTATAAACAGGCCAAAAGAAATTAGAAACCCCCAAAAACAACATATTGATAGAATCGGTATCATGATTGGTTTTCTAATGGTTTATATGGAAAGAGGGCATATACGACTTTCACTTGTTTGAAAGTGTGTCACATGTTATAAGTGTCTTAGAATGAAAATCTAAAGTGGAAAAGTGTCGTACAGATTAAAAAAATCATATTTCTTTTTGCATAGAGAGGCAATGGCCTTTACTTGGACCAATACATGTCATGTTTTAAGGCTCACGCGATAAAAAAAAACCTTATAAGCTTTTAGCCCATTAACGCACATATAAGGCCCATTAGGTTTCATTTGCTGCTTATCGTCCTTATATTTAAAAGCGCCCAACTCCAATCTAGGGTTTACGCACGCCACTGAAGAGTTTGTTGTTTGCAGAGAAAGAAGAACAGAGAAAAATGCCGGCGGCGAAGCAGAGGACCCCGAAAGTAAGCCGTAACCCTGACCTCATCAGGGGCGTCGGCAAATACTCTCGCTCGCAGATGTATCACAAGAGAGGTTTGTGGGCTATCAAGGCCAAAAACGGCGGCGTTTTCCCCCGTCACGACGCTAAGTCCAAGGTCGAAGCTCCGGTTGAGAAGCCTGCTAAGTTTTACCCGGCGGAAGACGTTAAGAAGCCTCTCGCTAACAGACGCAAGCCTAAGCCTACCAAACTCAAGTAAAATCCATTTTCTTTGTTGGTATTTAATTGAATTTTAAGCTGTAGATTTATGCGTGTAGGTTACGTAACATAATAGGTTAAGTGTTTGGAGGATTAGCTGAAATGTTAGATTAATGAGAGATTTGCTTATTCCCTTACAGCAAGTTAAGTTATGTTTTGTCTCTATTGTAGAGCGAGTATTACTCCAGGAACAGTGTTGATCATCCTTGCTGGAAGATTCAAGGGGAAGAGAGTTGTCTTTCTCAAGCAACTCACTTCTGGTTTGCTTTTGGTTACTGGTTAGTTCTTGTTATCTCTCTGCTCCCTTCACATTTCTGAATTGAATGTGTTTTGACTGTTTAGTGTGGAAACTGTGTTTGATATGTTCTTGTGTTTGTTTCAGGACCATTCAAGTTCAATGGTGTTCCATTGAGACGTGTTAATCAGTCCTACGTGATTGGAACCTCCACAAAGGTTGACATTTCTGGAGTCAACATTGAGAAATTCGATGACAAGTACTTCGGTAAGGTCGCTGAGAAGAAGAATAAGAAAGGAGAAGGAGAATTCTTTGAAGCTGACAAAGAGGTATATACATACATAACACAATCATCTGATTATTCAGTGATGTTATCTTCTTTGTATCATTACTGAATCATTTTGTACTTTATTGATATCCATAGGAGAAGAAAGAGATCCCACAAGAGAAGAAAGAAGACCAGAAAACCGTAGACGCAGCTCTTATCAAATCCATTGAAGCAGTCCCAGAGCTCAAGACATACCTCGGCGCCAGGTTCTCTTTATCACAAGGAATGAAACCCCATGAGCTCGTCTTCTAGATATTTCATCTTATCGTTTTCTTTCCCTTCAAGTTTCAAGAACAATCTGTTTTCCCCTAAGTTTTTTGTCCCTGGATCTTAAAATTTACACTTATGTTCTCTCATTTATACATCAACACTCTATCAATCAATCATCAAGGAATCTCAATAAATTATAAAGATAATGAATTAGTTTTTAAACCGAAATAATCAACAGCAGATTTAGCCATAATAGAAGCAAATTCACCAAGGCTAATAACACCATCACCGTTCGTATCAGCTTCTTTGATCATCTCCGTTAATTCTCTATACGTCAATGGCTGTCCCATCTTAGCCATGGCTCCAGCCAACTCCGCCGCGCTGATGACTCCATTACCATCCCTATCAAACGATTTGAAAATGTCGTGTAGCTGTTGGGAGTTGATGAGGATCTCCTCGTTCAGGTTGGGGAGGATGTCTACGAGCTCATCAAACTCCACGAAACCGTTGCCGTTTGCGTCCATGCTTGCTAACAAGACGTGGATTTGGTCACCGGATGGTTTGAGACCTAGTGATCGGAGAAGCGCCGCGAGTTCTAGGATCGTTAAGCTTCCGTCTCCGTCCATGTCGAACCTGTCGAATATGTCTTTTAATTGTCTTATCTGATCATCCTCCATTGTCTTGGCTCGGACATAAACTCAAGAACGACCAAACAATAATGTCCACGAGAGAGATGTACGATGATAAACAAGATGAGGTTCTTGTTGTTTTTTTTGGCTTCTTGATTTACAATGATAAAACAAGATAATGTTGTTTGTTAATTGTTAGTTTGTTACTGATAAAAATAGAAATAAAAAAATATAGAAAATCAGATTTTAACAATATGGTACGACAAGCAAAAACTAATGTTGTGTTACTTGTCTAGAAAACATGAAGCTGTCCTAAGAAACGAACATATGATTAGAACACATGAGTTAGAATGATTATACAATAAAAGGAGTTAAATACGAGAAACGAGTGGTAAGAAATGGGATAATGATATGATTAGTTCGAAACAAACATGACAATCATCCTAAGAAACAAAAAGATAACAAACTAGAAACTAACCAACCGAGGAATAAAAAAAGACATATATAACTTAGAAACATAGGGATCAACTGATCATGCACCATCACTTTTCGTAGCCGTGAGATTGTTACGACGAGCATGGCAACCGCATGAACAAACGGCGATGAGGAGTATGAGTAGACATAGGTTGAAAACAAGAAGGTGCCTCCACTTATCTCTTATGTTGGCTAACACACCCGCTTTGCATGCGTTGCAGTTAAAACATAACTCCGTTTGCACGTTACTCCACGCACCGCAGTCACCGTTTTCCGTCGCAACCGCCGTTTTGTTTTTCCCCGGCGGCATCCAGAACGTCGCGTTTCTGAACTCGAAGTTGCAATCCGACGGTGGCTTACAACAACCTGACTGCTCAGCAAATACACACAAATATAAAAACATCTCATAATTAAAAACAAAACAAATACATGTTTAATTGTTAGTCGATAATTAATTGAACATTTTATAGATAACTAAACGCTGCCTATAGACTCGTTTTGGAAAATCATTTTGTTTACAACCGTTAGCGACCTATACTGTTTTTTAGAAAATTGGTTAGACTTTTAAAATTACACGTAAAGGAATAAAAATACCTGGATTGGGGACAAGTTCTTGCGATAAAACGCATCAGCGATCTGACTAACACGACCATCACTCAAATCATTACAAACCCTAGCCTCAGCCAAACAAGACCTTATACCAACCCATCTCTTCCCACCAACAAAACCGTTAAGCCAAATAGAAAAATCCACCGTGCGGTACTCTTTATACCCTCGACCAGAGACCACATGACCGGCTCCTTTGTTGGTCACAAATAATAGAAATATCGAGAAAACCATTAACACAACAATACCCGCAATAAGTAGGATCAAGTAGGAGAACATTGCGAGATTCTCCTTGAAGCAAGATCCTATCACTCCGAGTAAAGACACCATGAAGAGGATGATTCCTGTCGTGAGGAGTGGTGCACGGATGGCTGATTCACAATCGGTGATCACGTCTTGATGAACGAACATGTAAATGGAGTAACCAATGGCTGATGCGCCCACTAACATCACCAACGTGTTGGCTAGACCCACAACGAAGTTACTTACTCGAACCATTTTGTGGATTTTTTTTGTGCTTTTTTTCTCTCTAACGAATGGACTCGGATATCAAAGAGATAGAGAAAGAGAGGTTTGTGATTAGTAAATGATGACTTTGTTTTTGTAACGTTTTTTGAGGGAACGGTTGATTTTCTGAGTAGTGTGCGGGATATTAGTTGAGATTATTGAGGCGGTTTGATTAGAGTTGGAGAACGTGTGTAAGCAGTGCCGGCTTAAACGTTTGGGAGGCCCTGGGGCAAATTTTTTAAAATTGGACTCTCGACCAAATTTTTTTTTTTTTGTTATTTCCAGCAAAAAGCAGTGAAGCAAATGCGTACCATATAATCATTTCACTCAAGTAAATAATGTAAATCATTTATAACCACAAAACTTACTATCACCTAAGAAAATATTGTATATACAATGAAATTTTAAATTTCATTGACTAATTAGTATGTTTTAAATGCACTTTTTCTTCATGTAAACAAATAGCAAACCTAAAGCACTTCCTATGATTGAAAAACAAATTCAACTAAAAAAATACATGAAATTAGGACTATATTACAATCACAAAAATGTGGACTTGTTTGTTGTTGTGCTTACCCATGTGGACTTTGACTTCACTATTTTGGGGTTGATGTTTGTTCTATATGTTTTAATTTGGGCTTTTATAATGTAGCTATTAAACTTGTATATCTGGAATTTAACTGAAAAACTTTAAATCTTTTAATGCTATTGCTAAAACATTTTTTTGGATTGGACTCTTTTACTGTATGAGCATCAAAACATGTAGAACAAATGTATTGAATCAGCAACAAATGTTCGAATAAATAATTCACTATATATTTTGCTACAAACATTGTTTAACTTTCTGATAAATTGAAACCAGAATCATGCTCCAAGAAGAGCGCAAGAATCTGCTGATGTTCATACAAAGAATCCAATACTGCTTCACCAGCAAAAAGAATCATCCATCGAAACAGAGACGATCAACTAGTTTAAGCTTTGACTTCCACTTGCTTAGGAACATGTTCAGCTGCTGGTACAAACAACCCCAAACCCATTTCACTATCACCCTTCTCCTTATACAACGGATTCGACGTAACTATCCTCACACCAGAGTCCTTACGAATCTCCAAAACCTCAGGCAACCCATCCGAACACCCCTTGGACATCCCCACATCAATCCTAATAGCCTTATCATCACAAACACCGTTGATCCCACCATCCTGTATCGTATGCCCCATGATCATCCTCTTAACACCAGGAATAGTCGAAAGCGCATGCTCAAGAGCATCACAATCACATCTACAAGGCCTCTCATCAGAAAACTTCCTCAACCAAACCACAGAGTTCCCTCCTCTACAATACCCCGGCGCGTACCTCCCTCCTCCTCCTCGTAACCCGTTGATCCAATCCCTAACCTCCTCGTTAATCCTCTCAAGTCCATACTCTATATGCTCAGCTAAAAGACCTCCATGAACAAACACAGAGTCTCCAACAACAGCAACCGTCTGATTCTTGGCCAAGAACCTCCTCGCAACCGGACCTTGAGGTCTCAACGCAGCGATCCTAGCTCTGATCCCTTCAAAACTCTCTGGTTTGGCACGTGGGAAGCACGTGGGGATCCCTTCGTAAGGATCTTTAACTTTCTCAAGACCTTGGCATAAGCTCTTCATCTTGTTCCCTAAGCAATACCAATCTAACCAAACTTGAACTTCCTCTAAACCTTTCTTAGTCACATACCTAAAGTCACCTTCTACATTCATAATCTCATGGTTCCCGTTCATAGTGATAATTTTACCTCCGGTTCTCTCCGCCTGACGTTTTAACCTCTCGAGGAAGTAGAGTATCTTTATCTCATCTCCGCCGCGATCGAGCACGTCGCCGACTTGGACGACCATGGTGGATCCACCTGTCCATTGGTCCGATGAGTCGATTAATCCGGCGATTCGGAAGGCTTCCTTGGATTTCTCGAGATCGCCGTGGAGGTCGCCGATGGCGACGAGGCGGTCTGGTTTCTCGAACCTCGTTTGGAGGATCGAGTGCGGTGGAGGAGTGGGATCGTGCGGCGGGAAGGTGCCGGAGAAGGAGTAGTCGACGAAGGTGTCGACGAAGGAGGAGATGAGATTTGGGATGGTTTTGCAGATTCCGTTAGGGTTTTTTTCTCTGCTTGTTGACATTTCTCGATGCGGGTTCGAGGTGACGAGGAAGCAATGATGGTGAAAAACAATGCGATTTATTTTGTTTGTTTAGGTATATGATCAGGAATTGAAAGAACCAAATCGAATTAGAATATACCGAACCGAACCGAATAATCATGGTGGTTACCAAGACTTGATCGATCTTAGGCGGTTTACTTTGTTAGTCGCAGCTCTTTCCTAAAAAAAACTCAATTAAAAGGCAATTCTCCATGTTAATATGAAAATAATAATATATTATTTGATTATTAAGAAAACAAAGGTGGAAAATTCAAAGAAATATGTTAGTTTTTAGATTCAGTAAATAAAATAAAAAAGTTAATAAGACACTTAACATGTGCATTTTTTGGCTCTAATGCCATGTTAAGTACGAGAAAGATGAAGAGAGTTTGTTACATAGTGATTCTGTTATTTCTATTAAGGTTTTCGGTTACAATATAATATATTTAATTATAGGCCTGATTTAACCGGGATGGGTTAACCAACAGTACATTAAACCAGATTAAACCATACTCTAATAGGCTTGTTCTTGTGTGGTTCTCATTTTTTTTTGTCAACCTTATTGTTAGGTATATCTATGTTTTGTCGAATGTTGGATTTTAGAAATGTGCACTCTTTCCAGTTAATATATGATGCTAATTATAACCAGTTAATGATTACGAGCTGCGCTATACTAACTGTATAAATCTTGGCTAATTGTTGCAGGGTTAATAGTTTCAACTTGGGATGTTGTATAGGGTAGTCCAGCCCAACCCAGCCCTATTTAGCTTAAGCTCAACCCTAAGTGAGCCCTAACCCTTTTAGTATCCATTAAACTATGTAAAAAAGGGTTAAACCCTTCTTAACCCTTTAAGCCCTGTTTATATTTTTTTTATGTAAACACATTTCATTATAATACATATTAAATAAAATAGTTTCTGATTAATAGCAACAAGTTTGGAATCA
>JABAYD010038969.1:0-10278 GCA_014822095.1 Diplotaxis tenuifolia | reverse complement strand
CATATAACACTACCCCGAATCTATCCTGTCAAACTATCTATTGTTAGGTTTAGTGATAGCTAATCTAATAATACTTAAGTGAGCCTTATTCAACTCGCACGTAAAGTTTAACTACAAGTGTGTCGATCGATATCCCTATAGGATAATCGATCGACGGAGCGAAAGGCGTATCGGTTGATATTAATCAATAATAATCGATCAACGCTTTTATTGATCTCACGTCCCTTAGTCGGGTCAGCCTTGTTGGATCTCTAGTTATATTTAATAGACTTATCTTCAAACATGCGGAAGCTGGTGGTCTTGTTCTTAATGTTTTAAGCTCTGATGTATCATGCAAACAACTGTTTATACCTATAGAATTATAATATCTTAAACCTTAATAAAAATTCTAAGTCTAACAACCATCCTTCCATCAAACAACCACTTGCCAAGCTGAATAATTATATTGTTCATCTTATTTTTCGATTTATCTACTGCATATTTTCTATTTTATTATTCATTATTTATTTTATTTATTTATTAACCTAGTTTATTTATAACTATTAGATCTAGTGTGTGATCTACCTCTTTGTGGATTCGATCCATAAGTACTATATTAAACCTTTTATTTGAGAAAGTAAAGTCACTTCTTAAGATAATTTGAATAATACTAGTAGGCGACTTCAGATTTCATATCATATGAAAACTTTGACAGTTTCCTATTTCATAATTTATATGCTATCTAATCTTGATTTAGTTTTTTTTTACATCTTTTAATTTTGATTAGATAATAGAGCAAATATCAGTTTATTCGTCGAGAATACATAAACGTTTCCGAATTCGTACAGCCAGATATGCTTTTAGGAGAAATATTTACAAATTATGCAAATGTAAGTACGTAAGAATGTATAAAGTGCAGTGGTTCCAAATTTCAACAATCCGAGCTAGTATACTGTATTTGAGATATTTTAAAGGTTTATCTTAAAAACCCATAAACAACTTGAAAATCTAAAAAAAAGGTTTATCTTAAAAAACCATAAACAACTTGAAAATCTAAAAATGTTCAATCTCGTGATGGTGAAGAGGTAACGATCAATATCAATTATGAGAGGTTGTTTAAACTTTGTGCTTCCTGTGGTTTAACTTTAATGTCTCATGAAGATTGAAGAAGCATTGCCTAAAAACTGGAGAAAACACAATTGGTTTCAGCCCCCTCTGGAGTCTTTGCTCGCGTCCAAATGCCACTCAATCGACCTCCTGGTCAGGCATCAAAGTGGGTTCCAAATGATCAAGATCATCGTCTTGCACTTGAGTCTCGAAGTCAGAACTACCGGAACAATGCGTCTCAGAGTTTGATTACAATCACCGGAATGATCGTGATCACCGTGACCATCGTCTTAATCAGAACGATTGAAACCTTTCCACCTATCATCATAATAAGGTTAATGATGTTGGTAAGTCTTCTAGCTTCCATCGTTAAGAAAACGAGTTGATAGGGATTGGAGTCAGTCTAAAGTGTTTCGAAAAAATGCTATGACTTCTGAGACACGTTATGGTCTGACGTTTTAATCTGTATGAGCGCCATAATATTCACACTTGGCGTGAGAAACATCCTAGACTGCAGTATGTTGGTGGCTCTAATGCTGCATACCAAATGACTGGTCCAGGAGGAATCAACGGATATAGGAACGCGAGCGGCTCTCAGCACAGTGCATGCATCATCACTAGTGGAGCCGAAGGATAACGCAAGTACAGAGAGGCAAAGCAGCGGTAAGAGACTGGCCAGCACGATTGTTGTTACACCCTCCCGTCATGCTTATGCTCCTGATGATAATGTCACCATTCGTGATAAAAAGTTAGCAAGATCAATAACTTTCTCTTCTACGGGAAGGTTTTGAACTTGCTTTCTCATGACTCTAACCAGATTATTGGTGCCTTACAAGGCATGGACATAGATGGAACCAGCAGTATCGTGAATGACCAGCATGACGAGAGAATGGAAGTTGACGGACAGAACTGTGATCTACTTGGAGAGGAATTAGAAGAGATGGATGCAGGGAAATCTCTTGCTCTGGCTGTCCCGGAGGAGTCTACAAGTACGAAAGGTAGAAATCCAAGGAGTGCATCAGCACGGAGGACTGAATCACGAATTCGAGCAGGCTTTGGTATTCAGATCGAGCTGCTTCACAAGGGATCACCAAGGAACGACATGGATCCTCTTCGCAATGTCCTTCATATGGGGAAATTAAGAAGAGTAAGCATCATTGTCATGATGAACCAAACAAAGTCAGAGGCAGTTCAAGCAAGGACAATGGTTTGATGGGGTCGGAAAAAACCATGCAAATCATCCATGAAGACACTCAGTTGGAACTGTCGAGGAATTGGGGACGACCTCACAGTTCGACGCCTTACCGAGATGTGTCAAAATCATCGCCCATGACTTTTGTGCCTTTCTGAAACGAAGAATACGAGGCTATTGTTGCAAAACATTTCGGCCGACATAAGATTTGATCACTTATTTACCGTTGAGACACTTGGTCTCAGCGGAGGTTTAGCTTTATTTTCTATCGATGAATTTCATATAAATGTTTTATTTTTAAATAACAGAATGCTTGACGTTGAGGAAATCATTGATGGAATAAAAAAATTTATGACGTTTGTTTATGGAGACCATGTTTTAGAACAGATTTGGTATGGGAACGCCTTGTGCGTTTCTCAACAACAAGGACTAGACCATAGTTTATGATAGGTGACTTTAATGAAATAACTTGTCACAATGAGAAGGAAGGTGGCAGACAACGTCCAGACAGTTCTTTCCTACTTTTCAAGCAAATGCTCAGTGATCATGGGATGTTGGATTTTCCATTTATAGGAAACATGCTATCTTGGGTAGGAGCAGGGAGAGTTACGGTCAGATGTCGTTTTAATAGAGCTGTCAAAAATGAAGACTGACATGAAAGGTTTCCTCATTTTGCAGTGAAGTGTTTGAGATTATGGGGATCGGATCATCATCCGGTCTTAGCGGATATTCTCACTAAGCCTCTGAAAAAAATCTAAAAATTTTGACAAAAGATATTTGGACAATGAGGATCTCAGGCAAGTAGGGTGGATCTTCAACCTGATGCGAGCATCATAGAGCATATTGAAAGTTGTCGGAGAGTTCTGAGCGACTGGAGGAGACAACATAATCTGATTTTTGAGAGAAGTGTGGAGGAGCTAAAGGAGAAGGTTGAAGAATTATACTCGGACGATGATGCCAATATTGAGGAGATCGCTGCAGCTTTAAAGGAACTGTCTGATGCTCTTAAAACTGAACTAATATTCTAGAAGCAAAAGTGTCGGATTTTTTGGCTACGGGAAGAAGATAGGAATACAAAATATTCCCATGCCGTCACAAAGCAAAGAAGAGCAAGGAATATAATCACACAGTTATTGGATGTCAATGGCAATGTCGTACAAGATGAGAAAGGATTTGTAGCCATTACTACAAATTATTTTAGACATATTTCCAAATCATCTAATCCAGAAGATAGAGAGGAAGGATTATCTGAGGTCTCTACAACGATAAATTCGTTAATTAATGATGACTTCACAGCTCCGGTCACTGAATGGGAGATCAAATTAGCGCTTTTTGCCATGCACCCAGAAAAAGCCCAGAGCCAGATGGAATGAATACCCTATTCTATCAGAAGTTTTAGGATACTTTAAGGGATGATTTAACTCATATGGTTAATCAATTCATGTTTGAAGGCACTATGATATCTAGTTAAATGATACGAACATATGTCCCATCCCGAAGGTAGATAAGCCGAATCAGCTGAGCCAGTTGCGAACCATAAACTTATTTAATGTTAGCTATAATATAATATCCAAAGTCTTATGCCAGAGGTTAAAAGGTCTTAAGCCAGAGGTTAAAAAAAGTTTTACCATAGAGGATTTCAGAAATCCAGTCAGCCTTTGCTGCTAGAGACTGATTTTTGATAATATTATGATTGCCTAGGAAATGTTCGATGATTTGAGAACAAAACCAAGTGGACGCAACAAAATGATGGCCATTAAGATAAACATGAGCAAATCGTATGATAGGGTGGAGTGGTCTTTCGTTGAGGCAGTTATGCGGAAGATGGGCTTTTCGGAAACATGGATAACCTAGATAATTTGCTGTATCACGTCAGTCAAGTATAAGGTTCTTATGAATGGCCAACCTAGAGGGATATTTTTCTGGAGAGAGGTCTACAGCAAGGAGATCATTTCTCCTTTCATTTGTATTCTATGCACAGAAGCTCTTGTTAGCCTTCTTAATCATGCAGAGAATCAAGGGGAGATAACGGGGATGTGTATCACTCGAGCATGCCCTTCGGTATCTCACTTACTCTTTGATGATGATAACCTTTACTTTTGTAAGGCGGAGCCCGTGAATCTGAAGAAGTAATGAAAATGGTCAGGAAATATGGACAAGCATCCGGTCAATGTATTAACTTTGATAAATCCTCTTTATTCTTTGGTAAAAGGATATGTGCAGATGTCTGACAACAGATTAAAGATACACTTAGAATTCAGAAGGAAGGAGGAATAAGGACATACTTAGAAATTCCAAAGGACATCAGCGGCTCAAAATGTAAACATTTTGCCTATCTTAAGGACAAGTAGAGGACTAGAGTAAATGGATGGACAGGTAGATTTCTATCAAAAGGAGGCAAAGAAGTTATAATCAAATCTATATTGCTAGCTCTCCTAACATATGTTATGTCATGCTTTCAACTTCCGCTAGAGATGTCTATCAAAAGGAGGCAAAGAAGTTATAATCAAATCTATATTGCTAGCTCTCCCGACATATGTTATGTCATGCTTTCAACTTCCGCTAGAGATGTCTATCAAAAGGAGGCAAAGAAGTTATAATCAAATCTATATTGCTAGCTCTCCCGGCATATGTTATGTCATGCTTTCTACTTCCGCTAGAGATATGTGAAAACCTCGTTAGTGCCATTGCACAGTTTTGGTGAAGTTCAACCCCCCCCCCCCAAAGAGAGAGAGATTCATTGGGAAAAATGGGAAAAACACAGTTTACCTAGAGAAGAGGGAGGAATTGGATTTCGAATGATTCATGAATTTAACTTGGCATTGTTGGCAAAGCATTTATGGAGAATGGTACAATTCCCAGATTCTCTAGTGGCTCAAGTCTTGAGAGGAAGATAATATAAACTGAGCTCCCCATTGCGAGACCTCCCTATGAGTAGCCCATCATATGTGTGGACTAGTATATCAACGTCACGAAGCCTACTACTGTTGGGAATTAGACAAAAGATACACTATGGATATGAGGGCAAAGTATGGGAGGATCCTTGGATCCCAAGCATACCTGCTAGGGCAGCCATTCCCTCTGCGCATGTGTTGCACCCAGGCATGAGAGTAAGCCACCTTATCAATCACGATTCGAATACATAGGACATGGGTTTGCTAGAGAACTATGTCGACACTGCTGACATACGTCTCATAAGGAGTATGGCCATAAGTTCAACACATTATCGCGCACTTATTGCTGGAGTTACAACAGAAATGTTCAGTACACTGTCAAGTCTGGATACTAGGTTGCTCGAAATATTATGAAGAATGAGGAGGTCAGGGAAGTATGCAAACCTAGTATAACAAAGCTTCAAGCACAATAATAGGACATAAGGATGTTACGAGTAATTTGAACCAAAGGAATGTGACGTGTGATAACTACTGCCCATGATGCAGAGAACCGGAGGAATCGGTAAGACATGCCATATTTGAGTGTCCACCAGCCTTGCAAGTCTTGTCCCTATCAGCTACACCTTCCAGCCCCAACATGTTCCCTCTTCAGAGTACTTATTCTAATATGGATTACCTCTTCTGAAGAAAGAATAGCATTATGGAACAAGAAATAGACATGGATCCTTATCCCTGACTAACTTGGTACATATGGAAATCTCGTAATGAAAAGTTATTTAGGGGAATCGATAGGGATCCATTGGAGTTAGTTCGTTATGCAGAAAGTGAACGTCAATCTTGGTTTCAAGCGAATGAGCAAAGCTTTGAGACTTTTCAGGGAAATACAAGTAATGAAACCCAGGTCATCAGCATGGGCAATATATGTATGGTGGATTGTTCATGGATATCGACAGCTCAATTCACCGGATGTGGTTGGGTATGGAATGATAGCTTTGGCAAGAGACAGTTAAAGGGAATGCTTAACTATATCAGGTTGGAGTCTGCTTTGCACTCAGAGATAGAAGCACTGCGACGGGCAATGGAGAACATGCTCCAAGATTTGCCATGTCAGAGCTTCGGAACTGGCTGCAAAGATCTGATTGTGATGATTAGAAAGCCTCATGAATGGCCGAGTTTTGCAGCGGAATTGCAGAAGATCATGACGCTGCTGATATGTTTTCCAGACTTCAATATTTTCCATGTTCCTAGAACAAAGAATGATGTTTCAGATTCATTGGCAAAGACTACTAGATCATTTTATCGAGAACTGTTGTATGGTTTTTGTTTTATTCCAGTTTGGTTACCCAAACCACCTCAAGCTTGAGTAATAGAATAGTCGTTTGATGTCACAGAAAAACAACTTAAAAACTTTCATAATACATTAGCTTGGGAAAATGGTTATTTCAACCGAAACAATTTCAATCAACTTTCAGTGCCAAATACGATCTAAACAAAGTTATAATTAAAAAAACTACCTGAACTTTTTAAAACGTCCCTAAATCTACATTGACCGTAACAGAAGTTAGTCAACTGTTAAAATAATAAATCGATGTCACTTTGGTTATTTTTTAAATCGGACACATTAACCACTAGACTAAATCAACTTTTTAAAATAATGTTACAAATTTGTAATTATATATGCTACTATACTTTTTCATCTTCTCTAATTAAAACTTTGGTTATTACTATTTTGATTCGTATAAATACATTCATATTTAATAAACTTATATATACTAAAATTAAATATATTTCATGTTTCGCAACTATTTACAAAATTTCCATATATAAATTAATTTAAAATTTAAAACTTAAATGTTAATTTATTTTATTTGTAAAAATTAATATAAGTTGAATATGCTTTGCCAATAAAATAAATTACTATTCAAGTTTTATAATTTTAAAATAATTTATATATGGACATTTTGTAAATAGTTTCAGAACATGAGGTATATTTAATTTTGTATAATTATAAATGTTTTATAATTTTTTCTTATAGTATAAGTTTTAAAGATATAATAATTAAAAACATGTTAATGTATTTGAAAGAATCAAAAATAATAATAACCAAAGTTTTAATTGGAGAGGATGAAAAATATAGTAGCATATATAATGTTAAATTTGTAGTATTATTATAAAAAGTTGCTTTAGTCTAGTGGTTAATGTCATTTTAAAGAGTGACAGGACACATATTTGAATCCCGGAATGAACATATTCGTTTGAAAAGAATGAAATCAAAATGACGTTGTTTTATTATTTAACGGTTGACTTGTTGAAGTCGGAAAACTTAATTGATAGAAACGATATGATATAAACGATGTTAAGGAAAGAAATGATCGGAAAGACAAAATAATACCGATATGAAAACGTTTATAAAGTAGACATAGTGTCGAGATGAATCTCTTTTATTAACTCTTAATATTCGCTCCGTAGTGAAACGGGCTTGTACGAATTAGAGTCATAGGATAAAACCATGATAGACGATTCACGCTCTCACTCGTGAACGTCTCTGACGAACTAATATTTCTATTAAACACTCTCTAGACTTACGTTGGGAGATTTGCTGGTTTTTGTTGTGTGAAAACGATGTCAATGAAGGATGAGAAGAGACGGTATTTAAAGAGGAGAAGACGAGCCACTTTCCGCAACTGTTGTAGCACGTTGGCGAAAATCTGTTGGAAATCTCGGGAGTGGAAGCTGAGAAACTTTCTCTGCAAGATCTTCGTTCTTGACTTGTACAAATCATTTTGGTGAACAGAAAAATATCGTGTTGTTTTTACACAAACGTCATTCTGTTTTTTGGCTCAAAATGGACAAAAAAATTGAGTTTAACTTGGTCAAAAAAAATCTTATTGGGCCGGAGACTCTCCACCAAGACCCAAGATCCACGACCCACGACGCATGCGCCAGCGCCAGCCCCGATCTGGATGGCGGCGGCGGTGCACGCGGGGAGCGACCCGATCCTCTCGTGTGTGTGCTGTTTGAACAAGGGATGGGGTGAGATTATATATATATATATCACTCGATCTCACCTCTCATACTCGATGTGGACTTTGCTCTTCTTTTTCCGTCGTTTAAACAAAAGTTAGGTCACTTATTGGCCTATTTCTATTCACATAATCTTCCAATAAATCTTATGGCAATAGGCTTTAAGTTATTGATCCAACAATAACTTATGTTACAGTCAATGCAGATTTAGGCACGTTTTAAAAAAATTATGTAATGTTTTGAATTATAACTTAGTTCAAGTCGTATTTGGCACTGACAGTTTGTCTGAGGTTGTATTTGACACGATTGAAATTGTTTAGGTTGGGATAAACATTTTTCTCCACAAACCCTAGTCTCTTTGGCTCCCTTAACCGGAGGTCTCACTCTTTAAATGTTTGTTTATAATGCTTCATTGTTTTTTTTTTTGTTTTTTTTTCTTGGATGCATTAACTCTAGGTTAACATTTTTGGAAACTCATCTTTTCATTTTCTAGTGATATTAACGTTCATAACAACAATAAAAAAAAAAATCTAACTGTTCAATTTTTTTTATCCTATTATATAAAGAAGAGGACCACTTTCTTCTCATCAATACACCTCACAAAGTGATGTCACTAATTCAGTACTCTCATGTCCTGTCACGTGTCCTCATTTTCTTAAGAGCTCTTTTTCTTATAAGAAAACAGTTTCATACGTAAATATTTTTTTGTAAACTAATCATACGTAAACATTTATCTCCTGATAAATATTTGCCCTATTAAAACCAATTGATTGGTAAAAAGGTGAAGTTTCTCGGTTGGAAAAATAGATGGGGTTTTGAAGCTTCTCAGCTGATTTGGTGAGATTTCACAGATTTGGAATCCTTTAGGATGATCTAAAATATAACCTTTTCCAGATCACTTTAGTTTTTCCAGATTTTAATCTCTGGAGTAGCAAGCTCTTTAATCACAAGCAACAGATGAGGGAAGAAGTGAAAGTTGGAGTACAAAACAATGGAGGAGAAAGTCTTCGTCAGGGAGAAGATGGAGGTTGTCCGGCAGTTTGATAACGTCAACGGCAATGGAGCAACAGAGTTTCCGTTTATCTTCCTCTTTTATAATCCTTAGCCCATTGGGCTTTTATCAAATACAAAGTTTGTTTAAAAAAAATCCAGCATTCAAAACGTGTCGTTTTCAAGTCCAATAGGATTCTTCACCGTCGCTCGCGATATCAGCTCCAACTCTAGGGTTTCGATTCAACTTCTTCCTCCCATCCAGAATTTTACCAATTTCACACTCATCTTCTTAAATTCCTCATTGATTCCATCATCGACGATCTACATTTATTGTCTACTTAGTTTTTCCAAGGCGGAGGAAGTCTCAGTATAAAAAGGTTAGCATCTCAACTCTCAAATTCATAAATATCTTTTGGTAAATATCTTAATAACGCAGCGCTTGGTATTTCGCAAACACATAATCAACTTTTTCATTGCAACAGGAGTCTCTTATCGATCCAAGCTTCAGTTGCAGTCTACCGGCTGAACACTTTTAGAGAATTCCTCATGGAGGGAGAGATGTATGAGCTAAGTGGATTTGATATATAATATTTACCTTTAATAGAAGGCTTTTTTGTTGTTGTTTGTTGATTTCATATGAATAATCATTTTCTTTTTGAACGATAGTTGGATTTGCTATGAAGAAATAGATGTTGGATGATATACGATTCCTGAAAATGCATCTCAACTTGCAGTGCAGGTAAAGCATTATATATATAAATCCTTAAGCTTATAGAACATTCTTCCCATTCACTCATTGTCTTTGTATTAACTTTTTCGTTTCATGAACCTGCTCTTGAGTTTGAATATTTACATGAATCTCAGGTGATTCCACACGCGGAACAAGTATTTCCAAGAGTGAAACAAAAATGTTTCATGAAGCCTTGGTTTCTTGCAGAAAATATCAACTGTTTGGAAGAGTTGATTGGTTAAAACGTTTAGAAGGGAATGTAGGTACATTGCGAATTACTGCAATCCAAGCTGGTTTGGATAGTTGGCAAGCTAACAAAAATAACTGAAAGCTCTTTTACCTCTCCTTTCTTTCCATCA
>JABAYD010038954.1:0-14650 GCA_014822095.1 Diplotaxis tenuifolia | reverse complement strand
TATATATATATATATTTCTATTTGTATATGATTTTTATATATATTTTATACATAATTTATATACGTATTATATATAGTTAATAATATATATATGTATATTCGGTTTTATATATATACCGTATATGATTAATCGAAACATATTTTAATTTAATCAACCCGAAAAATATAAATTGTATACATGCATGGAAATATAACGTATAAACGTATGCATGTAAAATATATATCGTATGTATGTAAACCGGGTTCGAATGAATTGCACCAAACCGAATAACGTATACACGTATGCATGGATATGCATTATTATTGAACCAAAACCGATAGAAATATAAATTGGATACGTATGCATGCAAACCGTATGTATGATTATTGATATGCATGGTTATTAAAACGGATTCGTATATGTATGCATGAAATCATGTATAATTATTGAACCAAACCGATAGAAAAACCGGATTGAATTGAATGAAAACATGCATGATAATTGCACTAAACCGAGAATATAAACCGGATTAAATTGGTTTGAATGAAAAATCGTATGTGCATAAACCGGGTTTGATAAAACCGGATTGAAATTTGATTTTAATGAAAACCGAATGCGTATGTAAACCTGGTTGGATTAAACCGGATTAAAATCGGGTTGGGTAAACCGGAAAACCCAACTAATAGAATCAAATTGAAATCGGATGGTTTACAAAATCGGATGGTTTACTAAAACCGTATGGATTTGTGGTTTAAAACAAAATTGATTTCGGTTTAAAATCGGTTAGGGGTTTTTAGAAAAAATCGATTGCTTGTGGGTGAAGAAATATCTTCTCCAAACTCCATTAAAGGACGATCCGAGAAACTTTGTTTTTAATGTTATGGATTCAAAACTTGATCTAAAACGATTGAGAAACCGAATGCTAGTGCAATGAATTATGAATAAGCTCGGATCGAATTAAAACTCGGATCGAAAGAAAAAAAAACGTATGAACATGTAACGAATCAAAAACGTATGTATATGCGACGAATCAAAAACGTGCGCTTATGCGGTGAGCTTCGAGATATATGTAAGTCGATGATCAAAAGACGTATTGTTTTAAAAACTTTATCAAAATCGGATTCTATAAACGAATCAAAACGTATTCGAATGATGAAACTTTTATAGACGTATTAAGTATAAAATCAAAACGATGCACTTTGGATCCGAAAACTCTATCATTTATTCATGAAGTAAAAGAGGTTTAGATCGGATTATACATAGATCTTATGCGGTTTGTTATACGACTTAAAGAAAAACGATTTGATTATATGATGTATGTATAGAACATAAAAGATTTTTATATATACGGCTTATATTAATACGGATACGACTTATATGTATTGCTCTCGGATCCTAAACAAAACTTTCATGCACTCATGAACTTGTTTGTTTTCATTGGATCTTTTCATCAAGCAAAAATTTATAGATCTACTTATTTTGGTTTAGATCTATTACCTTTTCCTTTGTGATCTGAATGGACCTCCTGAGAATTGTAGAGTAGACCGCGAACGGATCTCCAAAACAACAGCTACAAGCTTCTAGAGAGAGAGAGAATTCGCGGTAGAGAGAGAGAGAGGCTGGCGATTTTTTTTTGCTAGGGTAGGCGGGTCGTGCTGATAACGTGTTGTGGAATGATGCGTTTTCTTATTCATATGCCAACATATTTACAAAAGGATCATAAGGAATATTCACAAGTATATTTCTTATGAGATAATGACAACAATAAGAATAAATAAATACATGTTAATCTAATGTTTGTCTTAACAAATAGATAGTTATCATTAAGTCAATGCCAGAAGTTATAAATATTTAAAGAGAAAAAAAACTAGGATAGCACTAAAAAGGTTTTTGTCACAAATATACCACTCAAAAATAAAAATGTCAAAAATAACATTTAAATATTTTATAAATTATTAATTTTTACCATTGGGTTAATTAATACTAGATTTTTTTTTGTTTAGAGTCGAGGAGTGAGGTTTTGGAGAAAGGGTTTCCAATTTAAAAAAATTAAAAAACTTAAAATTTACAAAATAAAAAATGTTATTTTGGTCATTTTAGTTTTTGAGGACTATTTTTGTGATATAAACTTAGAAAAGTGTTATTTTAAAGATTTGCCCTATTTAAATGCAGTTTACAAAAAAAAGTTATAAATATTTATGCGAAATATGTACCCATTTCTCACGCTCATTTGATATTTCTAAAAGATACTTCAACTGTATATGCGAAAATATGGAAACATGTACCCATTTCTCACGCTCATTTGAAAAGTTTAGATCAGAGAAGTCCAAAACGCGAAGATTCTCCCGTAACGTCTCAATCAATCACCGTTTCAATCAACTTGTAACGCTTATTTCGGCTTTATTTAGTGCGACCATCAGTGTTATTTTGGATCAAAAGTTTTGTTTACTACAGACTATATCCAATAATTATTAGTATGTGATTTTCTTAATTGTTTTGTCCCCATTTGTACGGTATCATACATTTAAAAAAAATCTTCAGCTTCGCCACAAACTTTTCACCTCTCTTTAAACAAATCATTCGGAAAATAAATCGACTTTAATGATATAAATAGTTAAGTCAATTTTAAACTTTTTTCATATATCGGACCCAAGATGATAAATCTTAAAGTATTACAACATAATCAGAATTAGTTAGCTCATAAACATGCATCGCGGTCTTTTCAAAATTATGCCTCACATAAACGTTAGAGCTAACTAACTAACTGAACCTATTAGGAATCCCTCCTAATTAAACATGCGACATATGTGAGTCGGTCGAAGAATCTTTAATTGTTAAAACTAATCAGAATTAGCCAGTTCAACTTTATATACACCTAACTGAACCTATGAAGAATCCCTTCTGATATCCGTGAACTCAAAATAGAAAACCTTTCTATATAACTAACTAATGCAGCAGCGGATCATCTTTACCGCCACCGTAAGGATTCAAATCCTTCTCCTTGTGCTTTTGAGTTTTATCGTTATTTCCTTTTCATGCTTGTTTTTTATTTTTATTTAATGACGGTTTCATATATTCTAATCCTTTTGGGTTTGTCCAAAATGAATAGATCTATAAACAGAGCTTTAGTTCGTTGTTATGTACCTTTTGATTTGGTAATAAAAGAGCTTTGCTTTTGATCCCTTATTTCGATTCGATTAAGTTCATCCAAATAGGAAGTTGTTCTCAAGAAGCTATCTTCGGAAACTCTTGAGTGATCCAAGAACATGTCTCAAGGAACCCCAAGTTCTTAGATCGACCGTTGAAACCTTCGTACGCTGCGCCAGGTTGGTATCAGAGCTTTGCAACGCTCCGAAACTTTCTCAACCAGGACGATGGTCCGTAAAACCCGTTCTCAGGCTGTAGCCGACGACGACGCCCCCGCCACCCAGCAATCCATAGCTGATCTTCAAACCCTAGTTCAAAACCTCGTCGTTGCCGTTACATCGTTGACGACACAACAACAACAAAAACAACAACAACCAACCACCAACACGCCTCGCTACCGTCGCAACGCCTCACCCCGCCGTCACCACCGATATGATTCACCTCGCCGTCACCAGCACTCACCTCGCCGTCGTCGTGATGATCAGATCTCCCTCGCTAATGATTCCGACGAAGACAACAACCCCTTTGCTCCACTCCGTCGTCCACCAATCCGACAATACCACAACAGCAGTACCGATTCTGAATCCGAAGAAGAAGCCGACACAAACAAGTGGAAATCGAGTTTCAAACTTGGAATCCCTGCTTTTCATGGGTCAATGACAACAGAGGAGTTATTAGATTGGTTTGTCACTGTCGAAGAAATACTCGAGTTCAAGCAAGTTCCATTAGATCGATGTGTGCCTCTTGTTGCCATCCGTTTTCGCGACCGGGCAGCCGCTTGGTGGTTGCAAAGTAAAACGACAAGAGCACGTCTCGGCAAGTCTAAAATCACTACTTGGAACAAGCTGAAATGCGAGATGCAGAATTTTTTTTGCCGTATAACCATGAGCAATTAATTTTTCAAAAATTCCACAATTTACGACAAGGGTCGCGTTCCGTAGAGGAGTACACAACATAATTTTTCAAAATGATCATCAATCGTGTGGAAACCCAAGATTCAGAACAACAATTGGTCATGCGATTTGTTAGTGGACTACGACAACAAATACAATTCACCATCAACTTGTTTCGACCACAGTCTATCTCAGAGGCACACCAACAAGCTCTCACCATTGAAGCTCAAACCCGTAACGGCTTCCCAACATGGGGGATCAACTCGACAGTTCCGCCCTAACATGGACAAGGCATCGTCATCAACAGACGACTCCGCAAGCCCGGACTGGAGGTTTACGTTGTTTCACATGTGGTGAAACAGGTCACAGACAAGCTCATTGTCCTTCTCGTACCCGTCGAGGCTTGCTAATGGGCGAAGCAACGCCGGATCAAGATCCAATTGATGATGAAGAACCAGAGGTGGAAGAAGAAGAACTATACCCTGACATGGGCCACCTGCTCGTTGTCCGCCATTCTTTTCTAGCACCGAAAGTTTCAGACGAGTTTCCACAAAGAAAACGACTTTTTCAATCCCGTTGTACCATCAACGATAAAGTCTTCTCTTTCGTCATTGACTCGGTAAGTACGGAAAATGTGATTGCCGCAGAAGCAGTCAGTAAGTTGGCTATACAAGATGAGCTGCACCCCACCCCTTACAAACTCGCGTGGTTGCATCAAGACCATGACCTTTATGTGACGCGGCGAGCATTGGTCTCTTTCTCTGTCGGCCGAACTTACAATGACACAATTTATTATGATATAGTTCCGATGGATGCTTGTCACTTACTCCTCGGGAGACCATGGGAGTTTGATCGAAGGTAATTCACGACGACTTTCTTAATACTTATACTTTCAGTATCAATGATTGCAAGTTTGTCCTGAAACCCGCCCCGATAGAACACCAACAACCTCAAACTAGTCCCGTCCTTTTACTCCAGCGGTCGCCTTTCGAGAACTCAATGCGGGAAGAAGGCTTTGTTGTCATCCTCATCGCTAAACCAGTGGGCAGTGAGCGCTTTGCGGATATTCCAGAAGCCTTCATCGATGTTATTCGCCAGTTTGAGGACGTGTTTCCAGGTGATCTCCCACAAGGACTTCCGCCACTTCGAGATATCCAGCATCGTACTGACCTTGTCCCCGATGCGGCTTTGCCAAACCGATCACATTACAGAATGAGTCCAAGCGAGCATGAGGAACTTCGCCGGCAGGTTGAAGACCTTGTCGCAAAGGGATTTCTGCGTGAGAGTTTAAGTTCGTGTGCTGTCCCAGCGTTGTTGATTCCAAAGAAAGACGGGTCATGGAGAATGTGCGTAGACTGCCGGGCTATTAACAAGATTACAGTCTGGTATCGCTTCCCGATTCCTCGTTTTGATGACTTATTGGATCAAATTGGTATGGCATCTATTTTTTCGAAACTGGATCTCAAAAGCGGGTATCATCAAATACGTATCCATCCAGGAGATGAATGGAAGACGGCGTTTAAAACTCGTAAAGGTCTTTTCGAATGGCTTGTTATGCCGTTTGGTCTTACAAACGCCCCGAGTACATTCATGCGTGTAATGAACCAAGCCCTACGTCCCTTTATTGGCAAGTTTGTTGTGGTCTACTTCGATGACATCTTGATCTTTAGCACTTCTCTGAGGATCACATTCAACATCTTTCGGAGGTTCTTGTCGTTTTACGTCGCGACAAATTCTATGCAACAATAAAGAAGTGTGAATTTGGGTCGTCTCAAGTCCACTTCCTCGGATATATTGTGTCTTCGCGTGGACTTGCTGTTGATCCAAGCAAGATTTCGGCGATTAAGTCATGGCCTGCTCCAACAACAATCACGGAAGCGCGAAGTTTCCACGGTCTAGCTTCCTTTTACAGACGCTTTATCGCTCAATTCAGTACCCTCATGGCCCCGATTACATATTGTATTCGCGAGGGACGTTTTTTGTGGACTCCTAGCGCCGACAAAGCATTCTCAATCATCAAAGATAAGTTGAGTTCAGCACCTATCCTTGCATTACCCGACTTCTCCCTCATTTTTTAACTGCATTGTGACGCCTCTAAAGCTGGTATTGGAGCCGTCTTAAGTCAAAAGGGACGGCCTATTGCGTTTTACAGCAAAAAATTGGCAGGTGCGAGTTCACGACACAACACGTATGACATTGAGTTTTACGCCATCGTTCAAGCCATCAAGCATTGGCGACATTATTTGTTTCATAAAGAGTTTGTTCTCTATACCGACCATGATGCACTTAAGCATTTGCACATGCAAGGGAAAGTTTCATCACGCCATGTGTCATGGATAGGATACTTGCAACAGTTCACATTTGTGATCAAACATACGTCGGGTGCTTCTAACCGCGTGGCTGATGCCCTTAGTCGACGTCACTCGCTCCTCGCCGTTCTGCATACTTCAGTCCCGGGATTCAGTACCTTCATTGATCTATATCCCTCAGATCCTTTCTTTGGAGATATTTACCGTTCTGTTTCTAATGGAGTCCCGTCGGCAGATTACACTCTCCATGAAGGTTTCCTATTTCGGGGTACTCAGCTGTGCATTCCCAATTGTAGTATGCACCTTCAACTGATCACGGAGTTACATCAAGAAGGACACGTCGGTCGAGATCGAACGCTTCATCTTGTGTCTTCGTCTTATTTCTGGCCAACGTTGCGCCGTGACGTTGCACGGTTTTTCTAGAGATGTGTTACGTGTCAGACTTCTAAAGGTCAGTCTTCCAATGTCGGGCTTTACATGCCGTTGCCTATCCCGACACAACCATAGACGGATATAAGCATGGACTTCGCTGTGGGTCTACTGCACACACAAAGAGGTTTTGACTCCATCTTTGTTGTGGTTGACCGATTTTCAAAAATGGTCCACTTTATCTCATGTAAAAAGACGACGGATGCAGTCCAAGTGGCAGGTTTATTCTTTCGCGAGATATATCGTCTGCATGGCCTTCCTATATCTATTGTTTCGGACAAGGACTCGCGTTTTCTTGGCCATTTTTGGCGTTCTCTATGGAAGTTATTGGGTACTTCTCTTGATATGAGCTCAGCTTACCATCCTCAGACGGATGGTCAAACAGAAGTTACTAATCAATCATTGGGTAATCTACTTCGTTGCTTGGTTGGTGATGCTATTGGAACGTGGGATGTCAAGCTGCCGTTAGCCGAATTCGCCCATAACCCTTCTCTTAACAGAAGTTCAGGCTTTTGTCCTTTTCAAGTGATCTATGGAATGATTCCTCGTGCTCCGGGTGATCTGTCTACACTTCCGGATAACACGCGGGTACATGGTGATGCATCCAAGTTTGTTGATTCGTTTGCTCAAGTTCACGAGAAAGCAGTTGCCAACTTAGAAGCTTCGGCATCACAATATAAACACGCGGCTGATAAGCATCGCAGGCGCCTGATTTTTGAAGTTGGGGACTTTGTGTGGGCTTATCTAACACGGGATCGTATGCCTGCACATGCCTATAATAAACTTAAGGCTAAGAAGATAGGTCCGCTTAAGGTCTTAGAGCTTATAAATGACAACTCATAACGTCTCGAGCTCCCACCGGATGTTAACACCTCTGATGTCTTCAATGTTAAGTACTTGTCTCGCTTTGTTTCCGACTCACTTCCAGCGGATTCAGGGTCGAATCCCACTTACCTGGGGGAACCTGATGCAGCAGCATCATCATCTTTACCGCCACCATAAGGATTCAAATCCTTCTCCTTGTGCTTTTGGGTTTTATCGTTTTTTCCTTTTCATGCTTGTTTTCTATTTTTATTTAATGACGGTTTCATATATCCTAATCCTTTTGGGTTTGTCCAAAACGAATAGATATATAAACAGAGCTTTAGTTCCCTCTTATGTACATTTTGATTTGATAATAAAAGAACTTTGCTTTTAATCTCTTATTTCGATTCGATTAAGTTCATCCAAATAGGAAGTTGGTCTCAATAAGCTATCTTCGGAAACTCTTGATCGATCCAAGAACATGTCTCAAAGAACTCCAAGTTCTTAGATCGACCGTTCAACCTTTGTACGTTGCGCCATTAACTGAATTTACTGATTGTGTGTTTTAATTTATTCGTAAACACTTCCAAATTTGGGTGGGCATTTCTTCGGAAATCAACCATACATATTTTCTCAGTTTTTGGAAGTAACTCAATACTTTTCTTATCTCGAATATATATACCTTTTTTTTTGAAACACTTTCTTATCTCACATATATAAATAGTACAGTATAACGTAAGTAGTACAAGTAAAAAAAAATATCTGTCTAAAAATGAGGAAATGCTTTGTTTTAATGATTTTCCTGGCTTCTTTTCTTATCCAAAACCTTGCACTCGTTCATGCCGTCGGGTGTGCCGGAAGCTTTTTCAACACTAACAGCACCTACGCTCAGAACCGTAACAATCTCTTCTCTATTCTTGCTTCAAAAGTCGTTGCCAACGGTGGACTCTACAACGATTCACTCGGCCAAAATCCAAACAGAGTTCAAGCTCTTGGCTTCTGTCCAACAGGCGCTGAGCAAGCTTGCGTTAGTTGTGTCCAAAAATTGATTGAGGTTATACAAAAGGATTGTGCAGATCGCATGGATTCGTTCCTGTGGGGCCATGACGATGTAGATATCCATGTTTCTTGTCTTGTACGTTCCTCAAACCAAGCGTCTTTCCGGAGATTCGAGATACGACCTGCTTTCATTGAGCCAAATCCAGCCACTATCGAACCATCCAAGAACATGACCCTTTTCGCTAAACAGTGGGATGCAACGGTTAATCAGACTATCAAGGTTGCCACGGAATCTAATACCTCCTCGCTACTTCAGTATTTTGCTGCTGTAAAAGCCGAGTTCACGGAGTTTCCAAGTGTATTTATGTTGATGCAATGCACGCCCTACATAACTTCCCCTGAGTGCAAGATGTGTTTGCGAATCAGCGTGGCACATTTTAAAACACAGTTTTGGGGAAGACAAGGAGCCGGGGTTAGTCGCCCAAGTTGTATTTTCAGGTGGGATCTATATCCTTTCCAAGGTGCCTTTGATAATTTACCAATTTTTCATGCACCTCCTCGAGTTAAGGTACATGCGCAGCCACCTGTAAATGACAAGAAAGGTAAAAAAACAAATGAGTTAACCTAGTTAAGAGTATTGTTTCAATTTGTAAAATGACAAGAAGGATTTTTATAAAATTGTTAATAATTTTCAGGAATAATTATCGCGATAGTTGTGCCTTGTTTCATTAATCTTTTGGTGTTTATTGGTCTCATCAAATTTTATGGCCCGAGGAGAAAATCTAAGAACGGTATCAGTGGTAAGTGTATGTACCATGTTTCTTGCATCAAATGTCGAGAGTAAGACTTATTTCGTTTTTCTAGTTGGTAATGCAGAGTACTCTGATGCGGATGGTCAACTTGTGTTACGGTTTGATCTTGGTACTATCATAATGGCAACCAATGATTTTTCATCTGAAAATAAGCTTGGCCAGGGTGGATTTGGTACCGTCCATAAGGTATTTATAACATTTTTCAAAGAGGTTTTAGTGATTTAAACCCTCAATTCTTTTTACAACATATGGTAAAATTCAAACTAAAATTTTATGTTTTTAAACCTCAACTATCAAATCATTAATACCATTGACCTTACATTAAAAAAGTCGGTCTTTTATGAACGGTTACCTGTTAAATTAAAACGTGGCGTTTCATATAATCACGAAATGTTTACAATCAACATATATTTTAGTGATTTAAACTCTCAACTATTTTAAATCGGATGAAAAATCGCCAACTAAAATTTTATGTTTTTAAACCTTCAACTACTAAACTTTTATTGCCTTTAACCTTTCGTAAACAAAATCGTCTTTTCAAAACAAAATCGTCTTTTCAGATAATGATCTGTTAATTTGAACGATTCATCCCCAAATAAGAATAAATAGGATTCTTCTTCTTTTACCATCGAAGGTGATATATCTCAACAAAATTCTAAGTAATATTTTAAGTGCAAAGAAATATATAACATTCCTTAACATTTCAAAATTGGGGAAATTTCAATTATCACAAGTTTTGTACCACTTTTCAAATTTACCATTAATGAATGACTATTTTCACAAATACTCTAAATTTGTGATAAAATAACAGTAAGCTAATTTTTTAAATATTTATAGAACATTTATAAACCCAACCCCAACTCTTTAATACTAAACCCTAAACAATAATTATTAAGGCATAGACCCAAATATTAGTATATTTTTTATTGGTGGTGTCTTGAAAAATGGTACTTAACTTGTGGTATATCTAACGATTTCTCTTCAAAATTCACATTTTTATAGATAAATAAACATAAAAGAAACAATTTGTATTAGACCAACATAGATTTTTTACTTATTTCACCTTCGAGATTTTTTTATTTGGGGATGAATCGCGATTTTCGCTATGTTCTAATTTAACAGATCTCCGTTCAGAAAAGATGACTTTGTTTACAAAGAATTAAAGATATTAAAGGTTTAATAGCTGAAAGTTTAAAAAAAAGTAGAAAATTTTAGTCGAGGTTTTCACTCCGATTTAAAACTAGTTAGGAGTTTAAATTACTAAAAATTCGTTGATTGTAAACAATTCATGTCGTTTCTGTGATTATATTAAACACCGTGTTTCAGTTTACATCATTAACGTACGGTTTAATAATTGAAGATTTAGAAATCTACAGTTTTAGTTAGAAGTTTTTCATCCAATTTAACAATAGCTAGGGGTAGCCGACAAAAAAAATAGTTAGGTGTTTAAACCATTAAAAACCCTTTTCCAAATAACTAATTATTTAGATCTTGGTATTGGATGAGTGACCAATCTTTAAAAACCGGTTTCAGGGGATACTACTAAACGGGAGAGAGATAGCGGTGAAACGATTAACAAGGGGTTTAGAAGGAGGTATGGAATTTAAGAATGAGGTCTCACTCTTGACAAGACTCCAACATAAGAATTTGGTTAAGCTTCTTGGTTTCTGTAATGAAAAAGATGAAGAGATTCTTGTCTATGAGTTTGTCCCCAACTCAAGTCTTGACCACTTCATCTTCGGTGGGACTTCGAAACACATCTGCATTCTTTATTGTTTTTTTACAAACTCTTAAGTTAGCAATATATATGCGTCACTGAAGCAGATGAAGAGAAGCGTGCGCTTCTTACATGGGAGGTGAGATTCAAAATTATAGAAGGTGTTGCTCGAGGTCTTGTTTATCTCCATGAGGACTCTCAGCTAAAGATTATTCACCGAGATTTGAAGGCTAGCAACATCCTTTTAGATGCAGAGATGAACCCTAAAGTTGCAGACTTTGGGACAGCAAGGCTGTTCGACACTGATGAGACAAGAGCTGAAACAAAGCGAATAGCTGGAACCCGGTAAGAACATTTCTATCAACTTTGAATATACATAAATGTGGTCACCATCAATTTACGTTATTAGTTGTATATATGCAGTGGATATATGGCTCCCGAGTACATGAATTGCGGGGAAATCTCAGCTAAATCTGATGTCTATAGCTTCGGTGTTGTGCTTCTAGAGATAATAAGTGGTAAAAGAAACAATAGCTTTGAAGGAGAAGGAATTGCATCTTTTGTAAGTTTCTTTACAAATCAGTCTTCTTGGTTATTTATTTTTATCTCATTAGAAACTTTATAAATTAATACTCAACAAAGTAGTAAAATACAGTAAATGAATAAATTATTACATGATGATTTGGTTGTTCAAAATAAAACACCAATTGATAAGATTCTAGCCAAGATAATAAATATTTAAAGATCATATATAAATAAATAATCCCTTTAGTATCATAGATTATAAATTTTCATATAAAACTTATGTAAATTTATATAAACATAAGTAAGATGTTATATTATTTTTTCTATCAAATGAAACTTATCTACAATATTATTTGAGAAGTTAACTTATCACGTGTCGCGCTCATATTAACTTTCAAAAAATCAGTTACAAGAATATCCTTGATGAATTAAAAATTATACCCAATGGAAATTACTATAAAATATTTGTTTTTTATTAATAAATTTCAATTATTTTTAAAATTTTAATCACCTTTTTAAAATAACATATAAAATAAACATATATATATATATCTTTTATAACTATTAAAAAATATTTTTTTTACTTTGTATAATTCTCAAACAACATAAACAAAAATAGAAAAATCTAGAAATTTTCAAAATATAAAGGTTTATCTATATAAATCATAATTTACAAAAAAAAAATGAAAACATAAATAATTTAGATATTTTTTAAATAACATAAATTGATAATCTAACATCATATTTCTCAAATCACATTCTAAATTAAGAAAAATACTAAATTATTATTTTGAATTTTTATTTAATTTTCAAAGATACGAATTATAAAATTTCTTCACAATTTTAAACAAATAATTAAAAATTAAGCGGATTTAGATATTTTATGAATATTCATGTATGTACATGAAATTTTGAAATATTATAAATCATCTTCACTAATGCAACTCCTACATTATATTTTGGTTTCCTACTTTTTAAATAATTACATATAACAAAATTTATAAGATTTAAAAATAAATGAGGCTAAAATAGTAATTTAATTTAATATTATTAAAGTACGATAGAAAAAACATTGTTCAATTTGAAATAATTGATGCAACTCAACATACCCAAAAAGGAACACTTGAACTGGTCCAAAATGAAAATATCATAGTTGAAATAAAATATCCAATTAAGATGAGAACACAAAAATAGATACAATCTTTTAAAATTTTTAGGAATAATTACCTTGTTATTCAAAAAGATATAATTACCTTATGGAATCATAAATAATCAATGAAGTTTGAAATATTTCCTATTCTGTTTTCTTATGCAACTATCAACACTTAAATTTTTTATAATTTTATCCAAATAACATACATCAAAATTTTAAAATAATACAAGTATTTATTGATGCAACTCTGGCTTTTTTTCTCAAGAAAAAATATATCAATTGTTTTTCAAAATTAGTATGTATATATTTGCAAATTTATGGTAATGAATCAAACTAAATGAAAGAATAAATAAAAAAAAACAATTTTAACTTAATTTAAAACTTGCTAACTAATTTGAAAACTTGTATGGAGCTCATCAACATACCGTACATAAACTGATATTATACATGAAATCACATATCTAATTAAGATGATAACATAATGATACTTAATACAAAAAATACTTTTTATAATATAAATTAAAATGACTGAAACTTATAAATAAAAAAATAAATATTGATATCCCTGTTTATTGATGACAAAAAAAATATCTATATCCCTAAATGAGAACATGATGATAACTAATATGATTTTATTTATTTGTCATAGACATAAAGTGTAAAATTACATAAATATTTATAAAAAAAACTAAAATATTTAAAAATATTATATTTAAATTAATATGTAAATATTTATTCATGTGCATCAGCACAGGAGAATCACCTAGTTAATATAAAACATGTTTGTGTTATTTGTAGAGTTAAAAGAAAAACTCATATATTTTAGATACATATCTCCAATATCTCAAAACGTTAAATATTTTAAGAACAAAGAGACAAAGCCAAAAAATAGTTTAATCAATGAGTATAATATTGTGAAACATATATTTTATTTTTAAAACAAACTATATTATATATATAGTAATTTTTTTGAACTAAGTACTTTATAATTTATACCTTTTACTATATATATATATCTAATCTAATAAAATTAATTGACGTACAATTGATATTTAACCCTAAATTTTCTTTAATATTTACCTTAGAATGCCACTAGATTAAACCATACAAACTACCTCAATTCTTTTTAATTATTTAACCAGGCAATACGTCTAAACCTCGGCAATTCAATTGTTTGGTCCTCCATATTAATTACGTTGCCAGTGAGAATATAAATGATTATAGAATATTTCATTAATGATCTTTGTGTTACAATTACATATAGCATGCATGCCTATTAATTTGTTATAGTAAGCCAAAATCAGTCAACTACATTTAAATTTATTATAACTAGGTCTTTTGCATATATGTATTCTTTTATCTGTGCGAACATTAAAATAAAAGGTTAGTCGTATTATTTTTATAAATGTTCAACTAAACCGGACATTATAGACCGTAACCAAACTTTGTAGACTATTATAACTCCAAGTCATGAACTTATGTTTTTATTGTTTCTCTAATGGTTTGACAAGGAACTATATATTATACATGTTGGTATTTTTTAAACAAATTCTTTTAAACCCAATCATAACTATTATTTTTAGTATAACCATAATTCGTAGACTAATTTGTCGTTTGTTTGTTCATCAAACTTTTTTCTATTTAGAAAGATTGTAATCAAAACAAAGATTTTTTTTGTCAACAATCAAAACAAGATTCTTAAACCAAAATATGTAACAACCATTTAAATCAATACTATTAATTCTGGATCATGACCAGTTAATAAAATGTTGTGTCCATTATTATTTCAACAAAATATAGGCCGTTATATTATAACTGTAATGAGAATACAAACGATAACTGCAACAAAAAAAATAATTTCGGAATGTTAGCACCCCACGCT
>JABAYD010038947.1:0-11615 GCA_014822095.1 Diplotaxis tenuifolia | reverse complement strand
CGCGCTTTCGAAGCGCGGGTCAAAATCTAGTTATATTTTAAAACCAAATTAGTACTGTTTTAATTTTGTTCGATGCAAATGCCAGAAAGGAACATTTACTGAGGTCAAAGTTAAGTAAAATATCGTATTAACAAAATATTTTAATGATGCCTATATACAAGGGCGCATCCTTTGTATATTTTTGAAAAAGTCAATATCATAAAGCCAGTTACAAAAGAAAAGTTAATATCACAAAGGCCAACATGTTAATGCCGCCAAATCATCTAATCTCCATGTTTATGATTGGTTAGTGGAGCTAGAGAGAGGAACCATGTGATTGGTTCTTCCTATGTCGTTTGTACCTGCAACATGACTAAGAATCAACTTAAGTAATTGTTAATGAACTTAAGCAGAATCCTCTAATTCAATACAAAAATAATACAGATTTAGCTTTGATCCCAAGTGATAACAGAACATGTTATGATTGGTTACACTTTCATGAGCAAATGCAAAATCCTTAAGTTACGCATTGTTCTTGTTTAGCATATTAGGTTTATTTGAGAATATCCCGATTCATTGAGTTGCGAACAAAAATTTCATCAACAAGTTAAGAACAACGTACGAGGTTCAAGAATCTGTCTCAGCAAAAGTGATATGATTATTATATAAATTGATCATCTAGAATATCTACGTAAGAGTACAATGACAGGCAGCGAGGACTATACTTTATCTCTATTTGCTTCAAATCTGCATAGCATTAGCAATGGATCCCGCGAGGCTTCAGACTTCGTGGACTTGGACTATTAACACAATGCAGTGTGAAAGGTTTAAATGAGTTACATAAAGCCTCTCCTAGAGTTTTAGCATCATACTTGTGATCAACTAATCATTTCTACACATAGATGAAAATGCAGGGAGATTGTAGTTCACAATACCTGGCACTCGATGAGGGTACCCCCAGACTGCACAAGATCATCAACGATACAACGTAACAACCAACAGGGTTCCCTTTAAAATGCACTACGTAATGTTTAAACATACAAAAAAAACTAAAAAAATCATATAAAATGAAACTGAAGGGGTAATAACTTTGAAACGTTAACTCTTCACCCTTGCTTACATTCTCAAAACCAGTAGAGTTAACTGGAATTATTGGAAAATGGAAATGATATCTAGTTTCTCTTTTACACTCTCCGTTTTTCAGAAATTGTCTGTCTAGCATTTTTTTATAGACAATTCTTTCGGATAGACCTTTTCAAGTTTTTATTACAAAAATAGAATTTAAAATTAAAATGATCAAAATCTTATTTTTATTTTTAAAATTTTAAATTTTTTTATTTCTAAAAATTTGAAACCCTATCCTTAAGTCTAAGATTAGTTAACCCAAGGAGTGTAAATATATATTTTCTTATTTTTGATAAAACATTTAAGTCTATTTTGAGTCATTTTTATTTTTAAGATTTATATTTTTTTTTCAAAAAAAAGGTCTATCATAAGAAATTTATCTTCTTTTATTGAACAGTATTTATATTCTTATTAATTATACTTATTTTAACATAGTATTTGAAATAAATAAAATTGTTTACACTATCAATGCAGTTTGCAATTAATAAACTAAAATTAAGTATAATTTTTTTCAAAATTCTAAAATTACACTCTATATAATAAAAATATTAAAATAACATGGAGTGGTTTTTTGCAACACGGTTTAGTTTCCCTTAAAAATCATCATTATGTTTTTCTAATTGCAGATTTACGTAAACCGTTTACTGAAATAAAAATTAAAACTTATTTTCTTATATCATCGCTTACATAACTTTAGTTATTTCTATCGACAATTATATTTTATAACCAAACAAGTACTGTTTTAGACTTTTGAATAATAGATTGACTGATAAAAATCATCATTAAAGTTGAGTAAACAAAATTTTCAAAACAAAAATTTAACTAATTATCCTCTAATATTATACCTAAATATATTTAATTATTCAAAACTAAAATTTAAGTTACTAATTTAATAAATTAGTAAAATGAGATTTGTAAAGTGTTATTTACAATTAAATTCTTAAGTTTGCCAAAAAAATCTATTTTAAATTTCCTTTGTTTTTACTTTAAATTTCCTTTGTTTTTATTTTAAATTTCATTTATTTATACTTTAAATTTTCTTTCGTTTAAGTTTTAAAAACAATTAATATATAAGTAAATACCTTGGTCGAGGATCCAAGACCTAGCAAGACCGCAAGAATCATCAAAATTGTAGATCTCATCCCAACCTCTCTCGCTCGATCTCTCTCAAGTCTCCCTCTCTTTGTTCGGTCTTGCTCTCACCGCTCAATCTCTCCCTCTCGCCACTATATCTCTCACTCTCGACTCTCCCTCTCTGAGTGCTCACTTTAACCATGTAAAAAGGCATAGCCCATCCAGTGGATCACTTTAACACCAAAAGAAGAATCTTTTTCGAAAACTGTGACATTGTAATATTATAAAAATATTAGATTAAAATTTAATATTCACTATATAAACTACATAACTATTTGCAAAATTTTGGTAGACGTTTAAATTTTCCCCATCATGAACTCACTATTACTTTTTGAAAGTTTAACTTGATTTTGGAATATGATCATTAAATATCTCTAATGAAAGTATGCACCCTAAAGCTTTAAGTTTTTTTTTTTAAAATGAGCTAATTAGTTTAAATGATATTAAGATTTTTTCACTATTTAATTTTTTCCTACAATAAATCATAAATTTCATTAAATCCAAGATATGATATAACATATCTTTACTAAAACTAAATATTTGTATCTGATATACACTAACAAGAATAAAATATTGAAATTAACAAGGAATTAAGCTTTTTTTTAAAGCACCAAGCATTAAGTTTGTCGGCAAAAACTGGTTCACTAGCTTGTTAATTAAAACGATTTTTTTTCATAGCTTCATCCATTACAATGAGTAAGCTTTGTCCATGAAAACTAAAGATAATTCACAGATTTTTTTTAAAAAAATTTAAGTAACTATAATCAATACTCGTTTTCAAGGGATTTTTTTGTATTAATGTTTAGAGAAAAAAAAGGGAAAACAGGTGAAAATGGAATAAATGTGGAAAAATTTTTTTTACTGAATCTTGATAATGTAGCGACGAAGAAAAAAGAGAGAAAGGAGCAGCGTCCATGAGATGGTCGAGACAGAAAAATATGAAAGAGACAAGCAACATTCTATTTTGAAAAAGCTCCTGATGCATATTAATTCATTTTCACAAATACATAAAACAAGAAAACTTTAAATAAGTTTTCAAGAATACTAGTAGTCATAACTCATAATACTATATGTGGAAAAGCACTCCCCGTCAGAAAAAAAAAAACTAAATACTGTGAATAATTCATTGTGAAGATTAAATATGACTGTTGAAAAATAATATCAGGTTAACAAAAAGAAAAGACTGTTGAGCAAAAATATTCCTTATGAAACTATTATATAAATGGGGATTGCCTTTGTGTGACGTGTCGAAAAAATCAACATCCAAAACTTCTTAATTAATCAAATGATAAATGAGTTCTCTAATATATGATTTTATCTAAAAGAAAATCATCAATAATATATGATTTGTCTATAAAGATTACTCGTTAATCATAGAAAACCTTCTTAATTAATGCATGTTGTTTTGATAAAAAAAGTCTATAAAGATTACAATTCTAAAGTTTGGGTAAAAACTACATGAATGAATGCTGAATAGCCATCATACGAGACTACATACTAATAATGATCTTGATAATAATGTGCATGGTACTTTATGTAACAAAACTTAACTAATTATCCTCTAATATTATGCCTAAAATATATTTAAGTTACTGATTTAGTATATGTGTGAAGTAATATTTAAAAGTTAATTTTTAAAGTTTGCCAAAAAAGATCTATTTTAAATTTTCTTTATTTGTACTTTAATTTTCCTTTATTTCTACTTTAATTTTCCTTTCGTTTAAGTTTTAAAATAATTATATTTTTTTATAAGTGTTACAAATGTTAGAACTATTTGTTATATAATTAAACTAATTTGTGATTCATATAAAAGCAAAAATATAGAATATCACAACCGGCTTTAAAATCGTAAACAAATACATTAGGAAATTGTCCATTTTGTAAAAAGTAATCAAATGATAAATGAGTTAGCTAATATATTATTTTATTGATTCAACATCCGAAACTGATTAGAAAGATAACAGATGTGATATTTACTTTTAGCATCGACGAGATCGATAATTCTGATTCTTGGAGTCATGTGATACTTGCTTTTCTAGTAATTGTTTTGTTTGTTCTTTCATATCCAATCAAAGTTCTACTAACATACTATGATGTTTATAATTTTTTTTGCTTACAGACTTCGGATCAAAAGGATATTGAATGCGTAGACATATAGAAACAACTTGCATTTAATCACGAGCTCTTACAAAATCACAAACTATAAGTGAGAGAGAGAAAGGAAAATCATCAATTCAAGGTTCAAACCAGACTCCTGTCCATGATTTCCTAAATTGGCAAGTTAGCAACCATGGGATTTGTATTTAATGGTTGGTTCAATGCATTGAAGAAGAGAGTTGGGTAAATGATTATGTATCACCCGTGCTTGGTTCAAATTTATTAGCCCTTACTCATCAATAGCATATTCAGACAAAAACAAACTTGGGGAATTGGTACATTTTATTTTATCATCTTAGAAAAAAAAATGGATTCAGCTTGTCTTATACTAAAATAGTTTTATCATTTTCAAAATAACCATACTAGTAGACTTCATTCATTTCTGACCAAATTTGACAATGTTTATATATTTTGTAAATTCTTCTTGATTTGATTTCAATAATATATGATTTGACTCATATATAGTATTCGAACTTTGTGTGTGTGTGTGTGTGTGTTTTAAGACAAGATGTGTTTGTATAGCTCTTTGTTCATTTCAGGATTTTGCATTTGCCTTGATGCTTCATTGGACGTCTCTTTTAGTGTCAGTGTCTCTCTGCTCTAGTTAATATGAACATTACTGCATCGGATTCTGTTCTTGAAGTATCTGTCTTTGCGTGAGTTTTGAACTCTAAAACCTTCAATCTCTTTGTAACCAACGGCAAGTGCTCTTCTTTTATGTCAAAGTCTCAAACTGCCATGTTGTTATGACCTATGCTTTATGTGTTTGCTATGTCTGTTTTTTCTTTTGCTTTTCGTTAGTTGTTGATCGTAGTTGTCTTTGTACTAGTATGGCATTGTGGGAGAAGATGGATCAATTAATTTGAAGTCAACTATGAGGTTCTGATTCCTTTAGTGTTTCAGTAGCTGGGAACCTTAAAGTGTTTTGTATTTGTCTTCTCTTGACAAGAGTGTTGGTTGATTAATGGATTTAGTTGTAACTTACTTTGAGTGATAGTGAATCATTGTAGCTTCCATACAGATTTGTAGTTTTAGAAGGTTTATGAAGTAATGTAGCAATGGATGTGTTATTGTGTCCTACAATAGAGTGTGTTTTCTGACTATGGTGATGCCAACAGATTCAAATACATGATATATACTTTTGAGCATTTATCTGATGCTGCAAGGCTTCTGCGTGAGATAAAACTGCTAAGACTCCTAAGGCATCCACCCATATATAGTTGAAATTAAGCACATTATGCTCCCTCCTTCAAGGAAAAAATTTAAAGATTTATATGTTGTGTTTGAGCTCATGGAACCTGATCCTTCATCAAGTTAAATAAAGATAATAATTATTTGACTAGAGAGCATTATCAGTTTTTCCTATATCAGTTATTGCGTGCACTCATGTACATTCACACATGTAGTTAATTTTTTGGTCTGTAACTATAAATTTTTCCAGGATTCGCAAGGGTTATATTCAGTGATACTCACACAACAATCTCCTGGACAGTACGTAGCCATCAACATAGATAACAACCTGTTTATCATGCCTCTGATTACACAGAGCATCATTGTATGTTTCAATCTCTGTCATAAAAAAAACTGTCTTCAAATAAATATATTATGAAAGAACATCATTGTATGTTTCAACCACTGTTCATTAAAGAAAATTATCTTTACACAAATAAATTATGAAAGAAAAAAATTATCTGTTTCCGACAAGTAAAAGGATGTTATATTCTGGCATATAGAATTTACAGGAAAGGTTCTGATTTTCAGACGTTTAAAAGAACCGCTGGCTACAGCGGATATATCAGTGTGGACTGTAGAGTGATGATGTTTCATGGCGCAGCCCGACACATATGGTAGTGGGAGCCCATTTCACAGGCACCACTTTGTTCTTTCCAGTGTCAGTAGTTATATCTCTTTTAACCAAACAATTCGCAGATATATATATTTCTTTATAACAATGGAGTTTGATTATCTTCTCCTTAACAAATGAATGAATAAACTACTGAAAAACGTGTATCTTAATAGTACTGTTACTAATATATAATAGGATAGGTAACATTTGTTTATGATTTGTTATGTTCTCTAATCCATTTAATTAGTTCCATTTATATAGAGGTGCTGGTGATTGTTTATAATCACATCTAGCCTTGAATAATTTGCTAACCTCTTTTCAAATCATTATTGAAGTTTGTGGATCTACATAATATACATTTGTTATCTCTTAGAGATTTGTGTTTCTCTTAATATAAATCTTTTAGTTTTTTTACAACAAAATAGAAGTAAGAAAACATGTATATACTTCAAATTGTATTATCCCACTCCATTGCAAACCAAGTGAGACCAAGAACGGAGACAAATAACGTTTGCCGTGGGACCACAACGTTGTGAGCGTTGTCCCATAGATCACCCATCATAATGGGGCCACTTGTTTGGCCCATATCTCCAGCCTTATTAGAGAAGACCTCGCTTTGAATAAATTGTATTTTGTATGGCTTAAACAAACCATTACTCAATCATCCCTTCTTCGTTCTTCTCCTTTCTCAACTCTATAAAAGCATGTCTTGTCTTAACCTAAACCTATCACAATCTTGGTTTTACTTTGTAAGAACAAAAGTGGTAATGGTAATAAACATTTTAGTCTCCTAAATATGAATATTTAGTTTTTTCTTTCATCATTTTTGAGAAGAAAAAAGAAGATACAAAAGGACATGGAATTGATTATTCCAATACGAATGTGATTGAAAGCTGGCTGAGAAAAAAACAGAAAATTGAATATATTTTCAGTGTGTTATTTTTGTAATATATTTAATGTAAATTGAAATACATAAATAAATAGATACTAGAATTGGGTAAGTGTCAGTTTGGTAGATGGTGAAATGCGAGAGGCGCCCCATTTTCGTAAGACTCAATCCCGAGAAACCAACCCCTCTTTCGTTCCCTCCTTGGAGACATATTATCTACGGTTCATCTACTTTCTTTGTTTTCATGCGTTGTGAAAGATTTTCAGAAACAAAGAAAATTATATCATATTTATGTGCATAAAAATTATAATATATTTGAGTTTCTAAATTTTAGATTATATATTATATATGATGTAATATATGGTATGCCTCTACAGGAATATCTCATATTTACATGAAAATTTAGATTACCTATTAAAGATAAGATTTCTTAGAGCATCCACAACAACAAATTTTTAGGGAAAATAATCTTCAAAGAAAAAAAATAGATTATATAAAGAAATTTCGAATTTTTTTTAAATGACCACTCGTGAACCGCCACATAGACAGTGTGACCCACGAATAGTGTAAGGATTGATTTTTAAATAAGGATTTTAAGACCAAATTTTTAACTGTTTACAAAACATCCTGATTATTAAATTATTTTTTTTCTAAGAATTTCTCCTAATGATCTTTTGTTGTGGATGCTCTTACATCTTGTAAATACTTAAAGCGATTTTAATGTTCAAAAAAAGCCCTAGAAAAACAAATATTGTAATTTTTAAATATTCAAAACTATTTAGTGTCTAAGTATTAATACTACCATTTAAAAAATCTGAAATCGACATTATGGTTTCAAATCTTGTTTTCTTGTATATGAACTCAGTAACCTAGTGTTTAATAATTTTATTCAGTAACTCACTTATCTATCTTTCTTGTTATTGGTGGACGAAACAATTCTTAAAATTAGATATAGATATAGATTCTGATAATGTGTTTTTGTATTATTTTTCAAAGGAGTTGACAAACAAATGAAGGGACACTGGGAGTGGGGACCCAAGGAAGTGCCACGTGGCCACCATGCCTGATAGATATGCATGTGGATCTTTATGAGCAAGTAGTAGATTAGATCCTCTTTTGTACGATCCACTTTACTATCTCTTATTGCTGCTAGAGAGTATCTATCTGATCTCGATCTCATCCATCACCGTTACATAAGTTACAGTCTGTATATATATTATAGATATCATCATCGAGTATATGTATATGTATATGTATCGAGAGGAGATGAGGGGCACATGGGGATGGGACTTTGTAAGATGACGATTTTCATGTGAGCACATGTGCTCTCTTCACTCATTTTCCTTCTCTTTGGGCTTTCTGTGGGTCCCTTGTTCTTATGCACATGTCGCAAGATCGGCTCATTCTCCTTCTTATCTACACGCGCGTGATGTCTCGTCCGTACTGCCCTGCTTTGCTACTACAACTTACTAGGATTATAATACTTAACCGGCCTGATGATTAACACATATTCGATACAATACTAAAGTTATTGTTTAGTCATTACTATATTAACTTCTAGCCTCTCATGATTTTTTTTATCAAACAAACAAATCCAGTTTAGATGTGAACATGATCCAGTTAAGTGAGTGACATTCCACTACAGTCTAAACTAACAACATGGCGCGTGAAAAGAAAAAAAAAAACAAATCTCTTTTGCAAGATCCAAATCTATGTAACCAACCCAAGTAAGAAAAATATATATATAAACCATACAATCCAAACACACGAGGATGATAAAATACTATAAAAACATACATCTGGACCCAGCTCTTTGATGTCAATATTAAATATTTTCCTTATTAAAATACTATAATTCTCTTAATCGATGTTTTTACATCGTATTTTTTGACAAACCAAACCAAAATCCGTATCTAACCAAACATTGTACATTTGTACTACACCGCCATATGTTAGCATAATCAGCCAGACGTTTTTGGAGTACTATTATACACGAGCGATAGTAGTAAATAAATTTATTGATTACCAGAGCCGGTCCTTGGAAAACCAGAACCATAAGCACATTCAAAAAATAAAGCCGCTTTTAAAGTATTTCGAACTTTGATTGGGCTATAAAAGTCTTAAGTTTTCACATTTTACCACTAGACTAAAAAAAAATTTTACCAAAATGTAGCCGAAATAATTTTTATAATAAATAGGCCGGAAGCAACTGCTTCTTTTGTTTGGTCCAAGGGCCGGCTCCGTTGATTACAAATAACTGATGAATTAAATACATGTTTTGACCAAAAAAAATTAAATACATGTTTTCTTTTTCTAACTCAACTTGTTTATATATTACTTACAAAATAATAATTCATTGATAAACCAAAGTAGTGTGGAATTAAATCGGCCAACTTTTATTTTTTTTTAACTACCGGCCAAAAAAATTGACATCCACTAAATCCATTGACATACATATATACACATACACACATGCACTTTCCTTAGACTTCTTCATTATTCTCTCATAACATCAAATCTCTCTCTCTAAAAATGGAGAAAACTCTAGCAACTCCCGACAACGCTAGATCTCTTTCACCGTCATCTTCAGCCACCGTGAAATCATGCACCGGTCGTTTTGAGCGGAGAACCAAACGGAGATTGTCGCAGACTAAGGCAACCGTGTATGTCTCCGGCCAAGAAGATGATGATGAGGAAGAGGTAAAAGAGAAGATTGAGGCGTTGCAAAAGATTATTCCCGGAGGAACGGCGCTTGGTGTGGACGCGCTCTTTGAAGAGACGGCTGGTTACATTATGTCTCTACAGTGTCAGATCAAAACCATTAAAGTCCTCACTTCATTTCTCCAACGCTTAGATAAACAAGATATGAAGTTTGGAGGTTGAAGATGTTGATGATGACACAAAGCTTGTTCTTCTTTTCTTTTGGTTAAGAAGAAAAGTATGTTTTTATTTAATTTTGTTTTTAATTAACTCTTTTAATGTGGCTTTTAGCTTTGATGTAAGGGGAAATAGATCTCAGCATTTTTCTCTTCGAAATCTTTTTCTTTAGCAAGCATCAAAGTTCTTATTAGTTATTTATCTAAGCGGACTCATGAGAAGTGTTGACTGCGATATAGTTCAAAGTAATAATATTAACGAAATTATTATTAATGTAGGGATTATTATACTACTATAAAACTTGAGATATAGTTGGATGCCATATAGAAATTAAATTGAATCACGAGGTAGCACACTAGCACTTGCATTTGAAATGTGGCATTAATGATATTGAGCAAGTTAATGTTACGTGGCCCATTATTTTAAAATTTGTGTGAGCTCATTTCACATGCTATACAACAAAGATTTAAATGTCGGTTGATATTTATTTAAGCTTACGATAAACACATTGGATTTGAGATCCATGGTCTAGTTGTCCAAGATTTGAGTTCATGTTTATATTCATTGTACACATACATTACACAATTCTATTGTCCTGCAATAATTATATCTATGCACGATTCATAAAAGCATTCTCGCGCTATAACTTTTTGTAAGATAATAATATGCCTAAAAACAAGTTTTATTCCACACATATACCCGGAAGCTATTACTTTTCGTACTAACTTAATTATCCAAATTACAATACAAAATGTACTTGGATTTTCGACTTATATACGAGTAGGTCAAAATTAAGTGTTTAGTAAACAATAGTTTGAAAAGAAACTACTCATCTAGCTATCATTAAATGAAGTTATATAATGATAGCTACAGAGTCTATAGTTAAAACTCTTAATGACACTTGAATCATGGATATTTAAAAAAGTTGTAAATCATTAGTGTTAACTTTTAGTCCTTCACTAAAAAATCATTGGTGCAGTATTTGTTTATTGTTTATTACTAATCACATCCTACATGGCTTCAAGCCTACAAGAGTAAGACTCTATACAATTTGCCTTAGCTATATTTCTAATTGGGCTTAATATTTTATGGGCCTGGACCTATAAAACCCCAAAGGCATCTATAGTCTCAATTGTTACTTTTTTTTGTAACACATCAGTCTCAATTGTTACTTTCTATCCAGTAACGTGGTACATCTTAAATGTTGCATATAACACAAACAGTCTCAATCGCATATTTTTCTATCATATACATACAGGCTAGTATAGTCATTTCTCTGGTCTCATCTGGATATATAGACCAATGATCCATCGTAGTATCGTACGTCACATGTCACAACGAAATGCAATTACGCAAGATAACAAGTACTCACGAGCAACTCGCTCTAGCAAACCTAGAACAAGGAACTCAACCGGTATAGGCTAATCTCTTCTTTGCCTAGCCATTCGGTTTCAAGATGAAGAATATTGATTAGTTTAGCTATTCAAATGATGCGATTAACTGAAAATGTAGGAGTATAATTAGCTGCAGAAAAGTAGCAGCCGCAAGAACTGACGATGAGGATGGTTGACATTGACAACAACAATTATACCACGTTATGATGGACGT
>JABAYD010038902.1:0-15523 GCA_014822095.1 Diplotaxis tenuifolia | reverse complement strand
CATCCTACAAGACTCGTTCGGGTATTTTTACATTTCGGTTCGGATTTCGGGTCGGGTTTTCCGGTTCAGATTCGGTTCGGATCGGATTTTCGGTTTCGGATTTTATGTCCAGGCCTAGTCGGCCGCATTTGCGGCTACTCGGCCGCGTTTTTGAACAGGATAGTACACACTGATTTAGCTTTTGTTTGGGCGAATACAAATATTTCTTAACCACCTACTATATATACTGGACCTTGGTTATATAAGTTTGTAACATGACATGATTCAAAATATTGCTTTGCTGCAATCAATCTTGAGGAATATTATACACATATATATATATATATAATATGTTTATTGTGGGAACCAAAATCCGCAGTCTCAATTTCCTTAAGATAAGGAAAGCTAACTTTACTAACACACTTATAGGATGCTTCTTTGGTTGGTATGGGATAGATCATTGCAAGAACAAATCGGAGACTCAAGTTTTTCAAGGCTGTGAGTCGAGTGGTGACACAATAGGTTGCGGAAATACCTAATGATATTCCTAGATGGCTAGATCAGATATTACACACCGAGATAGACACATTTAAGGCTCTGTATATTACACACCAGAAGAACACTTGGACAACTAGAGAGTAGCCGTCAAAGATGAACAAAAGAGAGAATAAAAGATTGCTTAGTTTCTTATTAGGGTTTTTGGACATATAAATAGAGAAAACTAAAGAACATGCACTTTAGGTCTCATAAATGTATAACATAAAAACCATAGTCTTAAAATAAAACATAAGATAAAATAGTTAGAATTTTCATGTAGTTTTGGACCGAGATAGCACCCAGGTGATTTGTAAGACAAGTTGTGGCCTCATTAAAAATCTCCTCTGGAAAACCTCGTGGGACAAAACCAATAGCGAGGAAAAGAGCTCACACAAAGTGTCTTGCCTAAACACTAACTCAGCTTGATGTAGAGATAGCTTGAATGGTAATCAAGATATCTCGGACAATCAAACCTTGTCCAAAACTTTTTTCTTGTAAAAAAGATTAATAAGTAACCCTCCAATTGTCTCCTTGAGTTTCTTGGCTCTAGAACGGGTCATGGGACCTTCTGTAATGGCCAAGGCATCATCATCAAGTTGCTGGTGCATGGTAGCTTCAGGTGGCTCATCTAAAGTCTCCTCTTCTTCCTTGGTAAGCTGGTCCATGATCACATCATTAACCTAACTTTTCCAGAGATCCCAAATATCTGCTAAATCACAAGAGTTTTTCCACGGGAAGAGCACCAAAACGAGCTCAATTAAAGAGAGAAGGCAACGATAAAATCTATCAAACCCCGTAAATTTTGTCTCATCACCGAGGTTGAGAAATCTCAGTGCGTGAGGGTTCCACCAAAGGATGTTTTCCGAAAACTTTCCGGAAAAAGAAAACTTGCTCTCCTAGAAATCACGGAGAAACCATGTATTACTCCGATAGAAGGAAGCACATTAAATCGAGCATATGACCCCCACTTCTGTACTTCTCCTTGATAATCTTCAAAGAAACGAAGTTGATCTCTATTGGATTACTCAAAATCTAAAACAGCTGACGAAGACTTAACTGAGCATAACGGGAGACTGTATCCCTCACTACGAAAACGTTTTTTGAAACCTGAAATTTTGTAAAAATTAAGTTTCGATTGTATGTGACATATTCAGTGAATTCTCGATGTTTGTCGCTTAAGCTTACCTCCAAAAAACTACTCAAAAATTCCTTGGGTAAATCCTGCGAGAACGAGAATATCTCCAATTAAGTTGAGTTCCAATAACCTATCTCATCACATAAAAGTTTCGTAAATTTAAACTCCAAAAACAATTTGCGAAACAACTTTCGTAAAACTAAACTCATGACATTTTTCAGAATAACTTTCAGAAAATCTAAGTTTGACACATGTTCCGAAACAAATTTCGTAAACTTAATCTCGGCAAAAATTTTATGGAAGATCATTCGTAAAGTGAAATGAGTTAGTATCTTATGATACAACTTTCTTAGGATAAATCTGATAACATTCACGAAACAGCCAAACTCGAGAGCATGCTCACAGACCAACAAGCAGTCCACTTCGCCCGTTCGGTGAAGTGGACCGACATGCAGTTTACTTCGGCCATTCGGCGAAGTGGACTAAATCCACTTCGTCGAACGGGCGAAGTGGACCGATGAGTAGTTCACTTCGCCGGTTCGGAAAAGTGGACCGACGAGCAGTTCACTTTGCCCCAGTGAAAAGTGGACCATTCCTTGAGCTTCTCTTTTGAATTTAGATCCAATTGCTTTTTGGTTTGTCTCAATCGGAGTTTCCGTTGAGATTTTTTAAGACGAAAACGAGTAAGCTCGATAAACCACGACGTTCACTTTGCCCGTTGGGTGAAGTTGAACAGTCCACCTCTACCTAGGGGAAAAATGGACCACTCATTGAGCTTCTTTTTCAGATCGCGATCAAAATGCTTTTCATTTCGGCTCAATCGGAGTTTTCGTTGATAATTTACAATGAAAACGAGTAAGCTCGATCAACCACCAATGGGAGAAATTTACCAGTCTACCTCGACCTAGTGGCAAATTTTACCACACCTTGAGCTTCTCCTTTGAATATCGGTCGAAATGCTTTTCGTTTCGTCTCAATCAGAGCTTCCGTTGAGATTTTACGACAAAAACGAGTAAGCTCGATCAAACATGACGTTCACTTTGCCTGTTGGGAGATGTTGCCCAATCCACTTTGCCCCAGTGGCAAAGTGAACCACTTCTTGAGCTTGCCTCTTGATTCTCGATCGAATTATTTTTTTAATCTCAATTGGAGTTTGCATTGAGATTTGATGACAAAAACGAGTAAGACCCATCAAAACTCCTCAACTTGCTCCTATTCGACCTCTTGGACGTCCTACTCGCCCTTACCTCCATCTTTGCGTTCTCCTTCGAATCTTGATCAAAAAGGTGTCTTGTTTCGTCTTGATTGGAGTTACAATTGGAAATTTACGATAAAAAAACCACAACGACTTGTTTTCTCGTATGAATCCAAATTGATTGTATAAAATGGCAACGGTTAACTTAACACCTTAGTCGCCTCAAATATACGAGTAATTCAAACCTTTTTATTGACGAGAATATAAAATTCGAGTTCGAATGATAAGCACCGATACCGAAAACTATGGATCGACGAAAACCGCAAGACATGTTCGAGCCTAAATGCGGCCAGAAAGAATCAATATTTTTTATTATTCGTAAGTTGCGTACAGACGCGACAAGGGGAAGGAAAAATAGAAAGCAAAACATATTAAAGGCAACCTGAATCTTTGAGAAAAACTAAGGTATGTCCGACCTGGTATTTTCGAAGGAAGGTACAAAGAAATAAAATCGCTCTGGAAATTGCCATAAACTTTGGGAAACTTAGAATCTAGGCGGATAGTATAGCGAACTTAATCTTAGGCAATTTATTCCTATCTATTTTTCTATGATTGTTTAGGTAGATCTTGCAAACCGATCTAAACTCTCGGAATACCGAGAAACAATCTCCACGCATACTCAGATCGCTTCCCAAAGAAAGAAAGAATTAGAGACACGAACGTTGTCTTAAAACCAACTCATTCCTAGCAACTTTTTAAAAACCGACGTATTCCAAGATGCTAACCTGAAAATCATCAAGTCACAATCCTAGCGTCGTCGTCAAACCGACCCAGATTGTCGATCATCCATCCCAATTTTCGAAAATAACAGAGGTTTAGCATTTTTTTCTTTCGTAAATAAAGGAGAGAGTAGGTACGTATACTATTCTCGTAGACTCCCATACTTCAAAAAACTTTTGCCTCGACATTGAGAAAAATGTTTTCAACAAAAAAAACTCTCGCAGCGGTAGGAAGAAAGTCATTTAGGCAATGCGATGCCTCATTAAAAAATTGTCCAGAAAAGAAAACGACAACTTAAGGTTTGTCTAAATGCTAGCAACATACCCAAACTATCACGAATATAATCTCGAGGATTATACAACATCTCTTGTCGCAATAACGCATCTAGAAAACCTGTATCAATATCAAACTGAAACTCGACGATAGCCAAAGTCCCAGAGACCCTTTCGACTTGATCAAGTAAGTTTCATATAAAAGTCAAGGACCTACGAAAAATGTTCCGCGATTAGAACATAACAAAATAGACCTTGGTAAAACTCCACGAATAACTCCAACCAACCTTCACCAAAGATCGAAATCAGAGCGGAAACGTTTCTCGTAAAATCTGCGGAAAACATCGCTATTTTGACAAGTCCATACATAGCACCGATTCACCATTTTCATGAATCTGGTCACCCGCATGACAAAAAATATGAATGAGGAAGATCACAAATAATCTTCGTATCGTCAAAACAAGTAATACAAAGCAACTTTCTTTAACCTCGCGGCTTTCTGACCTCTTCTTTTCCTTTCCCTCAGATACAACCGAGCGGACAGTTATCAGGCATGGGTTCTTTATTAATCCCCTTAGGCTTTGTCTTCGCAAAACCAAAAATAAAATAAAATTCCTACGACCAAAGGAAACATTATACGAAACATTCATCGTATAACTGATACGTAAAGTGCAAATTCGTTTTACCATTGGCCATCTTAGCTTGGAAAAACTTTGACTTGGTCTATCAAACTTGACAAAAACTTTTTGGCCCTCGGCCAATCACGCCCTCCAATAAAAGTCTGAACTAGAATTTGGAATCCTCTATAGGGAAATTCTAAACTAACATATCCTTAATGATTAACACAAAAGTGCCATGGTAGAATTCTTGACCAGCAACGTATTTGGTCATGCGGCTGAATTCATTCTTCATTCCAAGCTGAAACATTTAAGCAACCACCGTGTGGGAACCAAAATTCGCATTGTCAATTTCTGTAAATTAATGAACGTTAAATTAACCAAACTTTTTCAGAGGTCTCGGATATCTGCTACACCACACACCAAACAATCAAAGATACGAAAATAACAGGTAAAAAATTGGAGAATTGAAAAAAAGAGCAAAGAGATTTCTTATTCTGAATTTGCTTAAGAGCAGTACAACAAGATAAAGCCTTGGCGACAAGAGCTGACGGCGAGTTTCTTTAGCTGTAGCAACATAAGACTAAACTCTAGTTGAGACGCAGCTCGATAACAAAAAAATGGTAAGTTGCCTATTTGCACTAAAGCTAAGTTTTTTTTTCTGTGTGATGAAAGCTCTGAGTTCTATATCTTTCTTCTTGGCTCGACCTCCTACTTATATACTCCTCTTCTAGGCGGTTTCCTCTTTCCTTTTCTACCCGATTTGTACTTATCTGAAATCTTCCATTTTTCTCGAACTTCATTTTTATCCTTGGAAAACTTCTATTTATCTCCAAGCTCGACATTTATCCTTTCCTTCAAGTAATGGATAAACTGTCACCATATCATGGGGCTGGATTTTGTCTAAAGTCGTAAGTGGGCCTTTGTCGCATTTTAGGACCGTTCGGGCCGTTTTACATTTTAGCTGTTTTACGATTTTTATAGAAATCATTCCATGATACGATGCCATTTTTATAAAATAACCCAAGTTAAACGTATAGTTGAGGCAATCTTTGGTGTTTCATTTAACCGTTGTCGTTTTATACAATTTTCTCGTACTTATACGAGAAAACAAGTCTTTAGCGGTTTTCATCATAAAGTACCAACGATAATACGTATCGAGACGAACCCAAAGATGTTCCGATCACAGTTCAGAGTATGATCGAGTTAAAGGGTGCATGCCTTGTTTCTGGCCGGCCAACGGGCGATGCTGATGGTGAGGTTAAACTTTGCCGGTGGCAAGCCGAACGGCTTGGCCAACTCACCATGGTTGCGAGTTGGACGGTGGGGCCAACTCGCCACCTTGGTGAGTTGGATGGCCAGACCAACTCATCGAGGTAGCGAGTTGGATGCTTTGGCCAACTCACAATCTTGGCGAGTTGGATGGCCCGACCAATTCGCCAAGGTGGCGAGTTTGATGGCCCGAGTGGCGAGTTGGATGGTTCGGCCTCCATCGGCCGCCATCTTGGCGAGTAGAAATGCCTGATCAACTCGCCAAGGTAGCGAGTTGGATGGCCCGACCAACTCACCATCTTGGCGAGTTGGATGGTGTGTCCAACTAGCCATGGTGGCGAGTTGGATGGCTTGGCTAACTCGCCAAGATGGCGAGTTGGATGTTCCGACTAACTCGTCAAGGTGCCAAGTTGTACGACTCGGCCAACACGCCATCTTGATGAGTTGAATGGCTTGATCAACTCGCCAAGGTGGCGAGTTGGTCGTTGCGTTCTTCTTGCCACTGGGCGAATTGATTGGTATGGCTCAACTTGCCCATTGCCTAGTCCAATGTCATGTCTTACTTGCTATCCGACGGGTCGGGCATTGTTCATTCAAATTCTCAATGATTCTCATGGTTTGATTGTTTTGTTTCCGAAGTTCTTTTGTCCTAAGAGTTTTAGAATTCTCCTTGACACTTAACTTTGACGTGAGTTTTTAATGTTCTCGTATCTGTGTAGGTCTGTTTTGAAGTTTGCGGAGAGTTTAGGTTGTTGAATCCGCCGTGAACGATTTCTACCCCAACAATTAGCCCCCCATCTCGTAAGAATCACAGAATTACTGCGAGTGGATTGAAATAGTTAGGCAAGTTTGATAGATTAGGCGGAACTGTATTGTCCAAAAGTCTGAAGGTGAATAGTAAAACTTTTGCTTATAAATATGTGGAGTAAGTTTTCAAATTCTTTACTCACTTTTCTCCACACAATTTATCCTAGGGTATAGAAGTTTTCTCTCTCTTCTTCTTCACACTTCCTTTCCCCCTTTGATATCCTCTATAATGTCCTCAAAAAGGAGGACTCTCTCTAAGACTAACTCTGAGCATTACACTCTCGGTGGGTCTAGCTCGCAACATTGTGTTGTAGAGCCAAAGGAAGAGTTCATAATGCCCTTGATTGATCTCGAGGAGGCCTATGCGTATCAAGCGGCCGGGGGCAAAACAAGGTCTGCCAGACCCGGGACTTGGGTTCCACCTCCATTTTGTGCCAACCGCATTGATGGATGTCTGAGTCTTACCCGTCCCAACGGTCTTGATTCCATTTGACGTTTTTGTCGCATTTTGAACGTGGTGGAATTTTGTCTCCCGACGGCTGGAGAGGTTGAAGAAATTGCGCCTAATGGTTATTTCACGTGCTATGATGTATTCTTGCGCAGTGTCATTTGTGGTTTCCGATCCCAGAGATTGTTGTTCGATGCCTTCATCATCTCAGGCTGTCGATAAGTCAGATGTCTCCGTTCAGCTTGCAACACCTCGTTGGGATTTTGGTGCTGATCTATGAACAAGGTATAATTGTCGACATCGACCACTTTGAAAGCTTACTAAAGCCCGTGGGAGATTCGAGCAGGGTTCGGTTATGCCCTCGTCGCGACATGTCGATCATTACTGGTTTTATGTCGAACTACCTTGCTTGGGAAAAACATTTTTTTCTATGTTCGTCTTGACAGTGCATCGGTGGAGGAGAACTGCATCTCCCTTTTCAGGACCAGATGTGGTCGGAGAGGTACCATTTGACCGATTGCGTGTACATTTTCACTTTCAAAACTTGGTCTTATTTGTTCGCCTTTTATGTTATTGTAATGTTTTATCGGGACTGGCCGTTGGTGGCTTTGAATTCCTGCCGCTGGGCGGCGTGTATCAAACTATGCTTTTTATTTAATTGAGTTGTTCTAAGTACGAACTTATGGTTTGTTAAGGTAAAGGGAAGGATATGAGTTGTCATCTCGTGTCTAACTCGTTTTTGTAAATCGTCCTATTCTCTTGCTCGTATCGGATCAGTGTGATGGGTTTAGGGCAAGACCTAGGTTTACTTTCGGATGTAAGGCTTTGCGATGACTAGTCGGCTTTGGTTTTGCCTGTTGTGATTTTAACCTGATTGCGTACCGATTTAAACTCCGCAATAGGTTCTCGGCTTCTACGACTTGTGTGGTCAAAATCGAGCAACACCGAAGGTGCTGACAAAAATTTTGGATTTCTTTTATAGCGTGCTATTTTATCCTAGTTGGATGTATAAGGACCAGTAGGTCTAATGCGTTTGTTTAAGTCGGCAGGTGTGCTCGGCGGGGTCAATCGACGAGCATTTGTGATTTTATAGTCGCGGATGCACTTGTGAATACTTCTTTAAGACTTTATGCGACCTCTTGTCGGTTCTTTTCGAAATATTAACGTTGGTTTGATCTGATATATAAAATTTTTGGTCGAACCGACCAAGTGTTTTTGCGGGGGATTGATAACTTATTGCAGAAGTAAGGTGACTTCCGAAATTATTTGGAGTTCGGGTCTGCTTTTAGAACATGTTTTTAGAGAAAGAGAAATATTCTATCTTTGTCTTTATTGAAATGTTTCAAAAAATCTCGAGTACAAAGCTAATATTTTGAAATATGGGAGTATACGAATACTCGTATACGCACCCACTCCCCCACTTTTTAGAGAGAGGGATAGCTGGACTTGTCTTTAGATGAGCTGCCTACGTACCCTTTTTGGGAATCAAGCCATCTCGTAGTTTTGATTGTTTGTGTGAGTGTGTTTACTCGGCTGTTCTAGCGGCGTCCAGTGCTTTAGTCGCTGGATCGACGCCGTCTTCCGGGTTTAATTTTTCTGGTTGGGTAAGAGCGTTGGGTTCAGAAACTTGTTGTTTCTCGACCGTTGCAGAGGTTACCAATTTCGGGGCATTTTCCGCGGCTGGCGGAGTTGGTTTTTCCCATTTTTGTTTTACGATTGCGATGACTATTTGCCTTAGTTTGTGTTCCGCCAGGAAGCAGGATAGCGATTGTCTCTGACATCCCCAAATTACCGAGACTCCGATCAGGGTCGGAAATTTGATGCCTAGGTGGTATGTCGACGGAACTGCTTTCATGGTGTTAATCGAAGGCATGCCCATGATTATGTTTTAGATGGTCGGATGATCGACGACTGCAAAGGTAATGATCTTAGTTACTTCTTTTGCGGCCACCGAGAGTTTGATCAATCCGAGAGTCATTGCGGTTTCGCCAAGAATTTGGTCAGCAGTTTAGGTGTCGGCTCGACCTCCGTTTCCCATTCGTGTCAAAGTGTCACGGAAGATCACGTTGACGGTGCTTCCAGTATCGACAAGGATTCGGGCGACCTCCATATCGCTTATGACTAGGTTGATGACAAGAGGATCGGCGTGCGGTTGGTCGATGCTGGAATTTTATGCCTCCTCAAAGGTTATTACAATGTTCAGAGCATAGTGCGGGGGCGTCGGCCAGTTTGTGCCTGTCTCAGCTTTCCGCTGGTAGGACTTGATGAATGAGATGTTATCGATGTAATCTTGCGATTCGCCAATTATCATGTTACCCCTTAGGCGGTTAGTATCGTTTTCTCTCTCGTCTTGTCTTTGTCCGCGTTTCTTGCAGGCTTGATTTCCTCGAGGTGAGGTGTTTGTCTGCGAGTTCCTATGGGTTTTTGGGGGCAGTCTGAGTCGCGGATAAGGTCCTTCACGCTGGATATTTCGAAGAGTTCTCCTGCGAGCAGCTTAGCGACAAGCCTTGCTCTGAGAACTTTACAGTTCACGGTCGAATGACCGCGGGTCTGGTGGAAGTCGCAGAAGGCATTCTCATCGTAACTCAAAGTCCTGGTCCATTTATTCCCTGTATTTTGCCCTTGCTCTGATCCAGGGTTGATGGCGTAGTTATGCGCACCTTGAAGATCTTGTCCCTCGTGATGGACGTACTTGTCGTTACAAGGGTTTCTCATTTTAGACTCCTGTTCGGATATACCATCTTTCGCAGACGTCTTTGTCGACTTATGTTGTTCCGACAAAATCTTAGTCTCCTCTTTGAAGGTTATACAATCAGTAGCTTTGTGGAGCGCATCCTAAATCGTACGTGGCTTCTCGAGAGTTACCCACTCTCTGAATTTCGACTTGAACCAGAGCGATTTTCTTAGCGCGTCGATGGCTGCCCTGTCGCTTATTCCGCTAACCGTTGCCATAGTGAGCTTGAATTTTCTCATAAAGTCGCGGAGGGGTTCGTCTTCCTTCTGGGACCAACTCCATAGGTCGGCGTCGGAAGTTTCTCTATTTATAAACATATAATATTGCTTGAGAAACTCCGAAGCAAGCTGGCGGAAACTCCCAATGGAATTTCTCTTAAGTCGAGAGAACCACTCGAGCGCTGCCCCTTCTAGGTTTTAAAAAAAGAGCTGGCAGTAGCCTACGTTTCTTTCGCCTTCTTTAAGCTTGTCCCATCGTAAGTTGGTACCTTAAGATTTCCGAGATCAGATAACTTGGTCTCAGTGATACGAGCCGTGAAAGGAGTTTTTCGAGACTCGTATAGCAAGCGGTCGATTTCGAGCACAGTACTGGTAGCATGGTGGATTTGGGATTTCACCGCTTTTACCTCTACGACAGTTTTTATGATGTAATCACGGAGATCGCGAATCTCAGTTGGCTCGCCAGCATATGGATCAGATTGGTCGCTTGTTTCCCAATTAACCCGCTCGAAACTGTCGTCCTCGGCCTCCAGTTCATGAAAAGGAGATTTTTCCGAATTCTTTTTGTGTCGCGTCAGGGTTGTATTTTTTGGAGGCTTGCCCCGGTAGATTACCCTGCTCGGTTTTGGGACAATCCATAGGAGTCGTGAAATCGAGTCTTCTTTCGTGAAGCCTGGTGGTTCCGCGGGGGCGAATAGCCTTTGGTCTCTGCGGTTAAGGTTTCAACCTGTTTTGCGAGAGATACAATTAGCTTATCCTGCTTGTCCAACTTCTTTTGATAGGCAGTGAGCACCTCCTGAAACGCTGCAATGTTGGCGTCAGCGTTAACTGCGGATGCGTTTGCCGCTAGATTTTTGTTTCCAACGTTGCCGTTGACGTTTTCACCGTTAGGAGTTCGTTGTTCTTCTGTCATTGTATCCGATCGAGCGTGCTGCGGCTTAAGAGTTAAATAGATTCGTAACCCGCCCCCTCCTTCTAGCGCCAAACTGTGGGAACCAAAATTCAAACTGTTGATTTCCGTAAATTAAGGCACATTAAGTTAACCTAACTTTGCCAGAGGTCCCGGATATCTGCTACACCACACGCCAAGCAATCAAAGATACAAAAATAACATGTAAAAAATAGGAGAATTGAAAAAGAGAGCAAAGAGATTTTTTATTCTGAATTTGCGTAAAAGCGGCAAAAAGATAAAGCCTTGGCCACAAGAGCTAACGGAAAATTGAAAAAAGAGAGCAAAGAGATTTCTTATTCTCTATCTTTCTTCTTGGCTCGGTCTCTTCCTTATATACTCCTCTTCTAGGCGGTTTGGTATTTCCTTTTCCTTCCCGATTCGTACTTATAAGAAATTTTCTATTTTTCTCGATCTTCATATTTATCTTTCGAATACTTCTATTTATCTCCAATCTTGACATTTATCTTTTTCCTGCAAGTAATGGATAAACCGTTATCATATCCTGGGGCTGGATCTTTTTTAAAGTCGTAAGTGGGCCTTTATTCCATTTTAGGACCTTTCGGGCCATTTTACGTTTTTAGCCGTTTTACGATTTTCATATAAATTGTTCCATGATACGATGCCGTTTTTATAAAATAACCCGAGTTAATCGTATAGTTGAGGCAATCTTTGGTGTTTCGTTTAACCGTTTCCACTTTATACAATTTTCTCGAACTTATACGAGAAAACAAGTCTTTAGTGGTTTTCATCGTAAAGTTCCAACGATAATACGGATCGAGACACAACGAGAGATGTTCCTATCACGGTTCAGAGTATGATGGAGGTTAAGGACCCATGCCTTGTGTGCGGCCGGCCAACAGGCAATGCAGATGGGGAGGTTCGACTCGGCCGGTGGCGAACCGAACGGCTTGGCCAACTCGCCAAGGTGGTGAGTTTGAAGGCCTAACCAACTCCCCACCTCGGCGAGTTAGACCTTGGCAAGATGGATGGTTCGGCCAAATCGCCAAGGTGGCGAGTTGGATTGCCCGACCAACTCGCCATCTTGGCGTGTTGGATGGTCCGACCAACTCACCAAGGTGGCGAGTTGGATGGCTCGGCCAACACGCCATCTAGGCGTGTTGGATGGTCCGACCAACTCGCCAAGGTGGCGATTTGGATGGCTCGGCCAACACGTAATCTTGGCTAGTTGGATGGTCCGACCAACTCGCCAAGGTGGTTAGTTGGTCGGTGTGTTCTTCTTGCCACCATGCGAATTGAACGGTATGGCCCAACTTGCCCGTTACCTAGTCTAACATCGTGTCTTAATTGCGATCACACATGTTGGGCATTGTTCATTCAACTTCTCGGTGATTCTCATGGTCTGATTGTTTCGTCTTTGAAGCTCTTTTGTCCGAAGAGTCTTAGAATTCTCTTTGACACTTAACCTTTATGGCCCAACTTTCCCGTTACCTAGTCTAAATCGTGTCTTAGAGTTTTTAATGTTTTCGTATGTTTGTAGGTCTGTTTTGAACTTTGCGGAGAGTTTTGGTCATTGATTCCGCCGTGACAGATTTTGACCCCAACACACCGCTCCATCTGATCATTTAATGGCTAAACGATGATCCATGATTTTTTTTTTTAAAACACCACGTGACGATTATTCAAAAAAATATCGTAAACCAGAAACGAAAATCATACGATAAATTCTTCATAAGAAAGCTCTGCCTTGAAATCCAAAACACTGGAACTTGTCAACAATCAACCAAGTTCTGTATACTCCACAACTTACTTCAAGACAGGAAAGTTTTACACAGAAGACACATAACATAAGGAGAACTCGTGAAAAAGCTTCTAAAGCTATATCAAAACATCCTTAACTATACACGAAACAAGTCTTGGAACGTTAATTCTTCACAAAGCACAGTGAACGAAGACACTCCTTCCCAGATTCAAATGGATGCGACCCCTCGGTCCTAATCCCTATATCGTGAATAAAAAAAACTTAACATCAAAACAGAAACAACATTTTTGGCTATAAACATCCGCAAACAAACCAAAACTTTTCGCCGACGCATGGGTCAAGACTAAACCCTTGTTCTCCGCAAAAAACATATCTAAGCCCGCAAACGTTTCAAATGCAAAACACGGCATACAAAATAAAAAAAAATCTTCAGAATCACGAGACGTCACAGACGCTTGAAGAACTGTTTCTCGACAAAATACCTTCCTCGATGAAAACACTATCTTGGAAGACCAAACAGTCACCCCGCAACTATAACCACGAAAATTTCTTAAACACATGTGTTTCGCGAAATCTAAAAAACGATAGTATCTACCATTAAGTTTGTTGCTGATCACAACGAACTCGGAACGTCCTAAACAGACAAAGTTATCTCGCAGAGCTAGCTCTCATACACCCGACACAAGGGTAATAGCACTATAAATCCAAAATTTTGGTCAGCACTTTTAGAGTTTCTCGATTCCGACCAGACAAGTAGTATAAGCCGAGAACATATCACGGACTTTAAAATGGTAACATAGTCACGAAGAAATCACAACATGCAAAACGCTTTCCCTAAACCCAGCACACTAGTCTCTAACGTCTCAAGACATGAAATATCAAAAGATATGAGATCCTGAAAGCATGTCTCTTCGTTCACATCTAAATGCTCATGAAACTATTTCGCACATCCTGAACGAGCAACAAACAGAACGATCTACAAGTAAGAGTTAGGTTACGAGATGAAAACTCCGAATCTTCCCTCTACACAGAATTACACAACATGCCGTTAATCGCAAACCTCCTTTTATAAAAAGTATGGTTCATACAAAAGCCAAAAAAAGCGGCACGATTCGAAGCCACCAACGGCCAGTCCCAAATAAAAACATAAGGCCACAGTTGGCCAAATCAAACACACAACTAGACCAAAAGGCCTCTCTGAAATTTAGGTCATAAGAACCCTAGCTTCAGAACGAACAACGAAAGGTCCCTTCTACAAAGGTGCGTAAGCAGTCTCTACAAGGCGCATCCCCAATCCTACTGCATTCCGCTCTTAGAGAATGAGTAAAATGCTATCGGCAAATCTTTTAACCATTAATTCAGCCTAACTTACCTATGAACAAGTCATCGGACCCACCATGATTCTTATGAGCTTGGGGGGGGGGGGGGCTAACTATTAGGGTCAAAATCGGTCATGAAAAAATCAACGGTTAAAACTACTTTTCTCTATGAACAAGTCATCGGACCCGCCCCGAGGACAAATCAAACCCGTCCACCTCGCCGAATGGGTGAGGTGAAACAACCAATCCATCCACCTCGCCCGTTGGGCAAAGTGGATCAGTCCACTTCGCCCAATGAGCAAGGTGGACCAACACAAATTTCACCTCGCCGGTCGGGCGAGGTGAACCATCATGACATTCACCTCGACTGTAACACCCCCGAACCGTCCTAGACATATGGTCGGCCAACCAGCAAACAATCAAACAAGAACATGACGGATCAATCAACCAACACCCAGGGTTGGAGATGAAGGCCAACCGGCCAGCCAACAAACAAACAAGAACATGACTGACCGTCCAACCCAAAACCATGGTCCGGAAGCGCTACGTGACGGGCTAGTGATGACATGGTCTGAGTCACAAAATTACTCCAGGACTTAGACCAGTTCATTGACTAACTTGTCCCACCAAATCAAGGCATAAGGTTTTGCAACCAATACCAAGAGTTAACGGTTTCCATTAAGTCGGAGCCTAAGGCTTTTCAACCCGTACAAACGACCTAACAATGTGTTAGACCGGACTAGTCAAGTATCAGAGTACTCATGATGCGCATATTAAACACATACTTAATCGATTCAAGAAATATTCATACATCAAAGTAATTCAAGACTGGCGCCCGGCCTAATGCCAAATCGAGTCAACTAAACACAAATCAAAATACCGTATACAAAAGGCATGAAAATCTACTCCGGTGGTCCTAACGTCCAGCTCCAGCTACCCGGTCAATCCAAAACTAAAGCTACCTGCAAAAGGGACAACGGAGTTGGATGAGTAACCTAATGTCACTCAGTGAGTTGGCGGCCTCTACTCGGAAACCTAGACTCTAACCCAGACAACCCAAAACAACAATCAATCTAGCCTAAGCATGCAAACAAAGCTAAGGCTAAACAACCAATCCTAATTTCAATAAGTAAGCAAACCGTTACTAAGTTAGACTCGGCCTCCTGCCACGATATAATATCAAGCAACGGGAACCTGCATAAAAACAAAGACAACAACCAATATCCAGTAGTTAAAGATAATCATAAAAGCGAGACTATAATTAACTACGACTCGATTCTAACTCGTAACACCGTATATCGGTGTTACACATACTCTAGGGTTCCATAACCCTTAACAAAACTCAACACTCTAACACAACACACACTCTAACCCGGGAAATGGTGACTTCGTGTTCCTCCTCTCTACATCGGCAATATCCAAACCTAATATCACAAAGACAATAAGTAGGAACTTTCAACCGACCGCGGCCCACAGTCATTCGGGTCACCGCGCGACAGCCCACAGTCATTCGGGTCACTGTCGGACATTACACCGTC
>JABAYD010038890.1:0-15288 GCA_014822095.1 Diplotaxis tenuifolia | reverse complement strand
AAACAAATAGTAATCATTATACTTTACAAATTATCGAATGTTTTGGTTTAAAGTTTTGCCTACGAACCCATAAACGTTAATATTAACAACAAATAAATCATTTATCATTTATATAGCAACAATTATAATCCACGAAATTAAATAAATTGGAAACAAATAAGATCTACGGAACCTATGGTTGTACAATCAAATGTCCAAAATAAGAGAATTTCTTGACAAAAATTAAAATCTATTACTAACGGTACTTATCGTAATTAAAACAAACAACCATCCATCAGACTTCTAGACATAGAAACCTGGCCTCAACCACAACGCATACAAACTGACTTGAAACTATAGAGAGATGTAAGTTGTGTCTTGTATTGACGTGAGAGAGGAGGACAATATATACAAGAGAGAGAGGAGATCACGCAGGATCTCTATAGCTTATCTAGAAGGCATATACTCTAGCAATACATATGATACTCCTATATACACGAAACTAGAATGTTCCCATACTTATCTCCTATACGCCCCCGCAAGATGAGCAACCGGAGAGAGCCCAATCTTGGAAGTAAGTTGTTGAAGACGAAGCCAAGGTAGTGGTTTGGTTAGCGCATCAGCTAGCTGATCTTTAGTCGACACATGAGAGACCCGAAGGAACTTGGACTAGACCCTTTGCCGAACAAAGTGATAGTCAAGAGCAACATGCTTCATTCTAGAATGGAAAACAGGATTAGCCTCAAGATAGGTAGCTCCCACATTGTCACAGAAGATGACAGGTTGAGAGGAAGAGGAGATGCCTAGTTCAGACATGAGATAAGAGACCCACCAAAACTCAGCAGCAGTGTCAGCAACAGACCTATACTCAGCTTCAGTTGAAGAACGGGCGACAGTCTTTTGCTTCTTGGATGACCAGACAACAGGATGAGAACCGAGATAGACAATGTATGCTCTAGTTGAAGTATAATTATCCCGATTACCAGACCAATCAGAGTCAGAGAACGCATGAAGGTGAGGAGTGTTGTTGCTGCGAAGGAATATTCCTTGATTGCGAGTGCCGGAGAGATATCGAAGAACACGTTTAGCTGCTTGCCAATGTTCATCAGTTGGACGATGCATGAATTGCGAGAGCTTGTTTACAGCAAAGGCCACAACTGGTCGTGTGAAGTGAAGGTATTGCAAGCTTCTAACTAGAGTGCGATACTCATGACCATCATCAAGAGGTGTACCGGAAGAGAGCTGTAGAAGGCAGTTGGACACCATTGGAGTAGAAACCGGATTGGCATCAAGAAGATTTGTGCGTGCCAAGAGGTCAGTGATGTACTTCTGCTGGGTAAGAAGAAGACCTTCACTGGTTCTATGAGCTTTGATTCCCAAAAAATAGTTGAGAGACCCCAAGTCTTTGAGAAAGAATCGCTGACCGAGACGTTGAATGAAAGTCTCAACAGCTGTGGAGTGGTTTCCTGTGACAACAATGTCATCAACAGAAACCAATACATAAAGTGTTACTTCAGGGCGTAATAAAATGAACAAAGACGCGTCTGAAAGTGAGTTGGTGAAGCCAGAGTCAAGTAGAAAAGACCGAAGCTCCTTGTACCAAGCTCGTGGCGCTTGTTTGAGGCCATAGAGTGCTTTTCGTAGTTTGCAGACATGTGTGGGCTTAGAGGCATCAACGAAGCCGGTTGGATGAGCAATGTAGACGTCTTCTTCAAGCTTTCCCTGAAGAAAAGCATTGTTGATATCGAGTTGGCGAAGAGCCCAACCGTTAGTAACCGCATGACCCAGAACAAGACGAACCGTACCAGCTTTGATTACTGGACTAAAGGTTTCCTCATAGTCTAGACCAGGACGCTGATGACAGCCTTTAGCAACGAAATGCGGTTTGTACTGCTTGGAGCCATCGGGAAGACGTTTGATGCGATGAACCCACTTAGTACCAACAAGTTTCTGAGAAGGATCTCTTGGAACCAAGTCCCATGTGTGATGCTTCGATATCTTTGTTGCCTTTGACACACAGCTCCAGTTGGTGTTTGAGCTGCTTGATGTGACCACGTGTAGGTTTACCATAAGTAGCAGCGAGAGAGTTCCAAGCCTCAAGAGTGGACTTGGATGTAGCAATGAGCGGCTGAAGCGACGTCTCAATAATGTCCATGAGAGCACTGAAGAGGAGATTATCCTGTCGTTGCCAAGCGAGGAACGCATGATTCGGAGAGACAGCATCATTGACAGTGATGGAGGCATCCGGTGGAGTGGTATCGTTGTCAATGAATTTGACAAGATCATAGCCACGAAGCAGAGACGTGATCTGCACACTCCAAGTCAAATAGTTTGTCGAGGAGATTTTGGAGATGTTTACCATGTTGATCGCAGTGATGGAGTTTTGTGAATCGATGTAAAGAGTAGAGTGGGTGGTGGTGAGGGAAGATGAGGTATTCATCTTTAAGCGATGGAGGAAAAAAAAATAGAGAGGCTCTGTTGATTTAACAAAATCGCTCTGATACCATATATAGAGATGTAAGTTGTGTGTTATATTGACGTGAAAGAGGGATGCAATATATACAAGAGAGAAAGGAGATCACGCAGGATCTCTATAGCTTATCTAGAAGGTATATACTCTAACAATACATATGATACTCCTATATACACGGAACTAAAATGTTCCAATACTTATCTCCTATAGAAACAAACCTAAAATCTACAAAAAAACACAAGATTTGAATTCGAATTAAAAAAATACATACAACTCCGCACACCCATTAGTCAATTAATACAACTCCGCACACCCATTAGTCAATTAATAAAACGAGCACACACCAAGTCTTGGTGACCAAGACAAAGGACAGCCTATATATGTCCCCAATATATATGTTCGTTTATCCTTCCAACCAATCAAGATGCAAAGATTACATTACATCTCCACACAGACCCAAAAGCTAAACTTAAAAATAAAAAAGAGGGTAATAATATTAGCTTTTATAACTTAATTTAAATTTAATACATATTGATATCATTAGCCATGATGGGTTGATTAGCGTAAACCGAACCACCCGAATGATTAACGCCGCTCATCACATCATCGGTATATCCGTCCCCGTTAATCCCAAGCGTGCGATAATCGAATCCACACCACCAGCGAAACCTGCAGCGGTCGTGGACGTCACGAGATCAATGATCTCGTTCAACGACTCGAGTCTAGAGCTCAGCTCTGACATCTGAGCGGTCAAGACGGAGTTCTCGGCTTGGATCTTCATGTAAAGCTGAGATGTGACAGTGAAGCTCGTCAAGATCTGACGGTTGTCGCTTGAAAGCTGATTGATCTGAGCCGTTAGATCGTCGATGTGTTTCTGTTTACGCATCCTTGATCTACGTGCAGATCACGATTCGATAGCATTCTCTTACGTTTTCGCTCGTCAACGGCGACGGCGCCGTCTGAAGAGCTAGAGCTCCGGTATGTGCTGCTAGATGACGCCATTTTATTCGGCGCAGAAAGGGGTTAAACAAGAAAATTATTACAAGAACAAGAAAGGACAGATCTTTGTGTTTATTTTAATTTGCCTGAAAAATAATGAATATATTAATATGTAATTAGTTAGATTTAAGGGTTTTCAGCAATTCATGAAACGTTGTAAAACCAGTAGAGGAAGACGACGGAGAAAGATTGAACAAGATGGGTTCTACGGCGGAGAGCAGATTTAACCGTGAGCCCAGAGAGCAAGATTTCGCAGAGAACCGGAGTCATTAGTTTCCGACCATTAAAAATTTAATTATATGTTTTTTTCCTCGGTCTGAGTTTTGTTATTGATGATAGAAGAAAGAAACGGGGGGAGGAAATTGGTATCGAGAAGAACAGGTAAGGGGATATGTAAGAACAAACAAAAACAGGGGAAGATTGTTTAGATAAGGAATGGAAGATGTGTGAAAGGGAAAGAGGTTTCTGATGAAGGGTTTGTTGTGGATTATATATAAACCAATCTCAAGCATCCACTTGATTTTCTTTCTTTCTTTATTGAAGGAAATAATGGAGGGTGGATGAAGCGCTCGAGCACCTCCATGGTAACTTTTAAAAGAGTAAATTATAACTTCTATAAATTAATATTCAATAAATTAATATATATTAAATATTTTTATAAAATAATATAATTTTATAGTTTTAAATTAAATATTTTATTTAACTAATATATCGATAAAATAATAAATTTTTATAAATTAATAAAAAAAAGTTTAGTGTCCTCCTAACATTATTAATTTATAAAAGTTTCAATATAGTATAATAATTTAGAAATACATATAAATCTAAAACTGAAGATATGTATGATAGTTTTGCACTCTTAAAATATTCATATTTTAGTTTATTGGATTTTAATTTTATATTTGAGAAACTCCTTAAATATCATGAATAGAGGCGTTTCAGTTACTATTACCACACCTATTATCTATATACTATTAAAGAAGCTGATTTCGTATAGTTATGCCCCTAAAATTTCTGAATAATTGCAAAACATCTCATTTTTTTCTTTTTTAAAAAGAAAATTACCTATTAAAAAAACCGCTAACTAAAATCCCTATATATAGTTGGTACCACATTAACTTTCTTTTCACCGTAAATTCACAGTCTAATAATTTTAACATATCTTTATTAATTAAATCGCAGGTAAGGTGTGGATTTATTTTATATGAGGTAAGTGCGTATTAGTTGAAATTGAACCACAAGTATCTGTCAACCCTCAAAAATAATTTGAAAAGTTTTTTTTTTGAAATATTGATTTACGATAAAATAAGAAAATAATGAATAAAATAATCTAATTTTTTAATTATACATCTATTTTTATATTATTTTGAAAAAAATAGTTATCTGCGGTCCCTTTAAATTAAGCGGAGCATGTGTAATATTTTCTTCTTATAGGTCATAAAGTCAAAATTTTGAATCAAAAAAGGATTTAACCCACGGTAGGATGAGATCGGATGAGGCTGTTTTGATCTGTTTTCCAGCACTAACGGTCTATAACCTAAAACTTCTTATGATCTCATAAATATGTAGTAAATTGAATAATATACTAGATTTTGATCCGCATTTGAAAAGCGCGGAAAATTTTTTATGATTAAAATTTTATATAATTGGTTTTTGTCTTGATTTGAAGTATGTTTTGGTATACAATCAATAATTCAAAATTTGTGATGATAATTGTTTTGCATTAATTTCTAGTTTCTGTTTTTTTTTAGATTTGGTTTTAGATTTTTTTGGCTTTTATTTTTTAAGTTCCTATTTCTGATTTTCAGATTTCGGTTATAATTTTTAGTTTTAAAAATTGAAAAGATGACATGTTAAAATTTTTTGCAATAGTTTATTTTGTATTTGCAATATTTTATTTTGTAAATAAACAAAAACAAAAATATAACCTGCTTATAGTTTATTTTGTATTTGCAATAGTATTTCTTCCGTTTCAATTTACTTATAGTTGTTGAGTAAAATTTTCCTTTTAAAATAAACTTTTTTTATGATTTTAGTAAAAAAATATTAACTTTATATGTTATTTAATTTTTTATCGAAATCTGAATAGATTTATTGGTAATTATATTTTTATTTAGAAAATATATAAAATTGAATATATTTTAAATATGTGTCTAAATTTAAAATGACAATTAAAATAAAATAGAGCGAGTAAATTATTTAAAATAATATGTAAATTATTAAATTCACTATACACTAAGAGAAAATTTCAAAATATCACGAACTTCATTTTTTAAGATAATCTGACTTTTAAAAATCTTCATAAATACTCCCTTAAGAAAAAATTTCTAAAATTTTAGAGAAGCTGATAAGTAATTTGTAGGGCCACTAGGAAAATACAGAGAAAAATGTTCTTTTTTTTTCCAACGCTTCTCCACCATGTATAGATTGATATTAATTTCATAAATTTTAAAACTAAGTATGTTGCTTTTTACGAATGACGTGCCAGTTCACATACCACAAAGACGACTTAACAGTTGACAATATTACCTATTTACATTATCTTACTTCCGTAATTAACCGTTAGAAGATTTTTTCCCAGAAAAAGAAGAACCCTAGCGCCTCCTAGTGAAAACCCTAGCGCCTCCTCTTCGATCCGGCACAAGGAGCATGGGGTCGTCTCCTCCGCCTCATCCTGGTGGCCCAGGTCTCCACCAATCCTCACCTAAGACCTACTCACAAACCGCGTCGTCGCCAACGAAAGCTCTCTATGCCTATGTCCTCTCTGATCAAACCAAAGATGTCACACATTATTCGTCGTCTGTTGAGATGAAGGATAATATGGCTATTGTGGATCTTCCTGAAGATCTCCTCAGGATTCTGAACCACTTTGGTCATCATATATTGTGGGAAACTTTGGGTGATGTTCCACACGTGGGGAAAGTTCATCAAATAGTTAATCGCATTTGGACTTTGCCGGATAAGCAAGTAAAAATTGACGCTCAGTTTATCAGTCCAAGAACTATACTGCTCAGCATCAACAATCCAGTGTTGCAGGAACGAGTTCTCAAGCGACACTTCTGGCATATAGCGGATTTTCCAAAATTGTGGTTCGTGAATGGAGTCCAGCTACAGCTTCTGATCATTCTGATCTCACAGCGGTTCCCTTATGGGTTGACTTGAAGGGAGTCCCAGACCATTTATTCTCACATAATGGTCTTTTTTTCTTTGGAGATATTGTAGGAAAAACAGTAAAACTCAATCCAAACATTGAGCGATGCACACGGTTAGATGTTGCTCGACTTCTTATCGTGGTGAACCTTGAAAAGCCTTTGATTGAAAGTATATCAACGAGAGACTCAGAGAATGTTATTTTTGTGAGTTATCCTTGGTTGCCTCCGAGATGTTTTGCGTATCAGAAATGGGGTAATAATGATAAGAACTGTTCAAAGAATAAATGTATTAAGACTCGGCATGAACCTCACACCAAGGAAAATCATGAGAAGCAAATTGCGGGTAATTAAGCTACTGAGAAATCAATCGAGGATATGGTCTCCTCCAAATCTGTTAGCGTGGAAACAAATGCACCAAGAGTTTCAACGACACCGCTTCCAGTAAATTCAGACGCTCTGAACTCTGGTACTGATGTCATAACGGAAGAACATAGTTCGATAAATCCTGATAAGCATGAGGATGTTGAAGTTAAAGATCAAGATTCACCCACTCGATCATCTCCTGGCCGTAGAGGGACGGGAAAGGCTGCAAGTAACTTGTCTGTAGATATCCCCTCTACAAGCTCACCATCTCGATATCATATACTACGAGATGAACTAGAGGAGGGTGAGGTTAACGTTGCAGAAAGTTCAGAAAGTGAATGCTCCGAGGAAAACCCTCTCGAGGATACAAAAAAGAAGGAGATTGCTAAACAAAAGTCAAGCAAGACTAAGAAGAATGAATGAGTTGCTGCGGGTACCAATGCAACTAAAAAGATCATACCAAAGGTGCCAAGAAGAAAATACAAAACCAAGCCTCTTGAAGGAGGCACTAAATAATGATATCAATTTTTGCGTGGAACACAAGGGGCTTCAATAAAAAGCGCAAACACTTAGCTCTTCTCTCTTGAATTCAGTCCGCAAAGCCATCATTTGGTTGTCTCGTTGAAACTCGTGTTCAAGAGGCTAACAGTGAGGCTATTCTTCATTCAGCTTGTCCAAATTGGAAGTTTATAAATAACTATGATCACCACCGACTTGGAAAAATCTGGGTTTGCTGGTCCGATAATGTTACTGTGTCACTTCTGTTGACAATATGCTTAAAGATGACTTGGAGCTGAAGATAACAAGATCCTAAGTGAATTAGGATTATGAATAAAGGTTTTCCTAATGAGTTTAAGAAATAATGCTAGCTATATATTGAGATGATTGTGTGATGATTTAGCTATGAGTTTTATGAGTTTGTGAGATTGAGAGAGCTTAAGTTTTGAGAGATTTTCTTAAGCATAAATAAAGTGAGTTCTTTATTTGAGATTACACAAATTTGTCGAGTTCATAAGTTTGGTTTAAATCAATATTTGGTACGAGAGCAAGCAACGACAATGGGAGACATAACCAATGTTGCTTCAAGGGCGTTGGTGAAAAATCAAAGATGGTACTTCAGGTATAAGATGTCCCATGTTGATTACTACCAATTATACGGTATGTGCAATTTGGATGAAACTGTTGCTGAAAGTACACAAGATATAAAACATAGTTGAAGAAGGGACATAAGACATTGAGAAGAATGATATGGCTGTTGCATTGATGTTCATGTCAATACCTGAAACTCTTGTTTTACAACTCGAAGACTTAAACAATGGGATGAAGGTATGGGAGGCGATCAAAAAAAGGAAAATGGGGGCTGATAGGGTTAAGGAAGCTAAACTACAAACCCTAAAAGCATAATTCGATCACCTGAGAATAAAAGAGGATGATACAATATATAACTTTTCAGGGAAGTTATCTGAGATAGCATCAAAATCGGGTGCCTTAGGATAGATCATTGAAGAAGCAAAGATGGTTAAGAAATTTCTAACCTCTCTACCAGGAAAGAAGTTTATTCACATGGTTGCATCACTTGAACAAGTCTTGGACCTCAATACAGTAGGACTCGAAGATGTAGTGGGTAGACTGAAAGCTTATGAAGAGCGAATAAACACAGAAGAAGAAGCTGTACAGGAAGGGCAAAATAATCAAAACAAGCTTATGTATGCAAACACAGAGGCTTCAAAGGGTCAATCCACTCGTGAGAACCAAGAATATCAAGGAGATTACAGAAACATAGGTCAAGGAGGACAGTTTTACGGTAGAGTAAAGGGAAGAGGAAGATCATACAGAGACAATAGCAACACTGATCTATCCAGGATCACCTGTTTTAGGTGTGACAAGACCGGCCACTTTGCGTTTAACTGTCCAGATAGACTTCTTAAGCTACAAGAAGCTTCTGAAACTAGAGCAGACAAGAAAGATACTCAAGAAGCAGATAAGTTATTGATGCATGAAGTGGTATACTTGAACGAGAGAAAGATAAAACCACAAGAGTTTGAGTCAAGCATGGATAGCAACAGAACATGGTATCTTGACAATGGAGCAAGCAACCATATGACAGGTTACATACATTACTTTTCAAAGATAGATGAGACTATTACATGGAAAGTTAGGTTCGGTGATGATTCAAGAATCGACATAAAGGGGAAATGATCAATCCTATTTGTTAGTGAAAATGGAAGTAAACATACCCTTGCAGATGTCTACTACATTCCAGACTTAAAGAGCAACATAATCAGTCTTGGACAAGCCACTGGAGCTGGATGTGAAGTGAGGATGAAAGATAACTATCTTACCTTACACTACACAGATGGAAAACCTCATTACTAAAGCAGACATAGCTAGAAACCGACTCTACAAAGTACTAATGGAGATTGCAGATGTTAAATGTTTTCAAGTTGAAGGAGAAAGTGAGTATACAAGATGGCATGCACGACTTGGACACATTGTGATAGATTCTATGAAGAATATGAATAGGAAAGATCTCGTTGAGGGAATGCCAAAGATCAAAAATGAAAAGGAGAATTGCGAATCATGTCTACTTGGAAAGCAAACAAGATCAGCCATCCCCAAAGCCACACAATACAGAGCATCACATGTACTAGAGTTGGTACACGGAGACCTTTGTGGACCCATTACTCCTCTCATTGCTGCAAGGAACCGATATATATTTGTATTGATCGATGATCACTCACGCTACATGTGGTCAATCCTATTGAAAGACAAGAATGAAGCATTTGATAAGTTCAAACGGTTCAAAGCATTAGTGGAACAGGAAACTGAGATGAAGATCAAGACATTCAGAACTGATAGGGGTGGTGAGTGGTGAGTTTACATCAAACGAGTTCAATTCCTTCTGTGAGATAACAAGAATACAAAGGTACACGAAAGCTCCATACACACCTCAACAGAATGGTGTAGTGGAAATGCGAAATAGAACTCTAATGGGGATGGCTAGAAGCATACTAAAGCATATGGTAGTACTTAACTATCTATGGGGAGAAGCCGTAAGACATGCTACTTACATCATCAATAGAGTTTCAACAAGAGTTCTTTTCAACCAAACTCCATATGAGGTGTACAAGAAGAAGAAGCCGAATTTCAATCACATACGAGTCTTTGGATGTATTGGATACACTAAGATTGATAGTCCTAATGTGAGGAAGCTATATGACAGAACCATAAGTCTGGTACATTTGGGAACATAACCCGGATCTAAAGCTTATAGATAGTTTGATCCAACCACAAAGAGGATAATTGTAAGTAGAGATGTCATATTTAATGAAGAAAAAAGCTGGAAGTGGGATGATGTGATAAATGAGTATAACCAAGAACCATGAGTGTTTGAGATTACGCCTGGAGAATATGGAAACCAAGGAATGAGAGAAGAAGAAGCTGAAGCAGAACATGAAGAAGTGGTTACTGATACATTGCTTGATGAAGAAAATGTTGTCAACGAACCAATAACTGAAGCATGAATTGAGATAGAAGACACACAACTGAGACGATCACCAAGGACTAAAAAGACTCCAGCATATCTTGATAATTACATATACTTAGCTGAGATAGAAGGAGAGCGTCTCCTGTTGATCATAGATGAAGAACCATGGACTTTTAAAGATGCAGTCACAGAGAAAGTATGGAGAGATGCTTGTAGAGATGAGATCACATCAATAGAAAAATAAGACATGGACGCTGTGTGAACTTCCCAAAGGAGCAAAAGCTATAGGACTCAAGTGGGTCTTCAAGATCAAAAGGAACTCTGATGGAGGCATAAACAAGTACAAGTCAAGGCTTGTTGCAAAAGACTATATTCAAAGGCATGGGATCGATTTTGAAGATTTATATGCTTATGTTGCACGTATTGAAACTATTAGATTCATCTTTAGCAGCCTCACATGGCTGGGAAGTTCATCACCTAGACGTAAAGACTGCTTTCCTCCATGGTGACCTAAAGGAAGATGTCTATGTTACTCAACCAGAGGGGTGTGAAGTAGCCGGAAGTGAAAACAAGGTGTATAAACTACACAAAGCTTTGTATGGCTTAAAACAAGCCCCACATGCCTGAACGAGAAGCTAAATGGAGTTCTTGAGAATTTGGGTTTTATAAAGCGTTCTAAAGAACCATCACTATACCACAAACAAGGAAAAGAAAGCTTGTTGTTAGTTGCAATATACATTGATGATCTTCTCATCACATGGTTAAGTGTGAAACTAGTATGTGACTTCAAGCGACAGATGTCTGAGATCTTTGAGATGAGTGACTTGGGTCTACTAACTTACTATCTGGGTATTTAGGTGAGACAAAGCAGTGAAGGTATTACCTTAAGTCAGAAAAGCTATGCAGAAAAGATCTTGAACAAAAGAGGGATGGATGACTGCAATCAAGTGCTTATACCAATGAAGTTTGGACTATAATTGTCTAAAGCTCCCAAAGAACATAACACGGATGCAGCTGAGTACAGACGCATGATTGGTTTTTTGAGATACCTCATACATACACGATCAGACCTCTCCTTTGCGGTTGGACTACTCAGCCGCTATATGCATGAACCCAAGACCTCTCATGCTGCAGCTCTGAAAGAGGTTCTACGGTATCTGAAAGGTACCACTACTTATGGGCTAGTATACAAGCGAAGTGATCAAAGAGAACTAGTAGGGTATAGCGATAGTGGACACAACATTGATGAAGATGATGGGAGAAATTTCACTGTTCACATGTTCTACCTAAATGGACGTGGTGTTCACAAAAACAAGAAACTGTGGCTCTATTATCATGTGAAGCAGAGGTAGTAAAGCAAGCAATTTGGATGCAAGAGTTACTTGAAGAGATATCTGAGAAACCAAGAGAATAAACATCTACATTGACAACAAGAGTGCAAGAACTCTTACAAAGAATCCAGTTTTTCATGGTCGAAGCAAGCATATTCACAAAAGGTATCACTTCATTCGTGAGTGTGTAGAGAATGAACAAATAGAGGTAACTCACATTCCAGGCAATGAGCAAAAGGCTGACTTCCTAACCAAGGAATTAAGGAGAATCAAATTCAAAGAAATGAGGGAGCTGGTTGGAGTTCAAGAGATAGGATAATACATCTTTGAGCTTAAAGGGGAGAATGTTGACAATAAGCTTAAAGATAACTTGAAGCTGAAGATAACAAGATCCTAAGCGAATTAGGATTATGAATAAAGGTTTTCCTAATGAGTTTAGGAAATAATGATAGCTATATATTGAGATGATTGTGTGATGATTTAGCTATGAGTTTGATGAGTTTGTGAGATTGAGAGAGATTAAGTTTTGAAAGATTTTCTTAAGTATAAAGAAAGTGAGTTCTTTCACTACAAGGGGAAAGGATAAAGATAGCGTAAGAAAATAGCGTAAGAAGACATCGTTCTGGACGAAAATGCTATCTTTGACATAAATCATTTTTAATAGCGTTTGTAAATGAATGTTATTAAAAGGTGTAAGTATAATAGCGTTGATAAGTAAAAACGCTATCTTTAGTTTTGATGGAAAAATAATTTTATTTTCCCGGTACTTAGTGAAAAAAAGCGTCTAACTGTTTTTCGTTTTCCCACCCACGACAAAAAAAAAAAAAAAACTTTTCACGTTTTAAATGTTCAATAAAGTGAAAACCCTATCTTTTTTCCTATACCTCCAAACTCGATTCAGATCTAAATTTCACCCTTTCTCTCTCTTTTTTTTTTTTTTATCTTCTTCCTTCTCATTCTTAACACAATTGTTGACGATGCCATTCATGGCAATTCTCCACTCAACCTGTGTCTTCCACAATGGTCGATGGTTTGTTTGCCATTGCCTCCAAGGATAAATCTCAGGTCAAACTTCGATTTCTCAACTAGGGTTTAGTTCTGAGATTTGAAATTGAGCATTCTCTGATTCGTCTTCTTCGTCTCACAACGCTCTTCCAAAAGACCCAAGACCACCACAATGTACGCTCTTCCCTTCTTCACCTGTTTTATAGAGACAATTACATATCCAAACCTTCTGTTTTCTCCCGAATTCAAACTAATTGTATATACTCATCTCTGCTTCATAAGCTTCCTCCGCGATGTCAGAGCACCAGTCAGAAGAAATCCAGCAGATCTAGAAGCTCTATGAGTTCAGTGAGCGGCTCAAGTCCCAGGTTCGCTTCATTTTTCTGAACTAGGGTTTTATCATAATAACTTGGGCTCATACTATTGTTTCTACTTTGTTTTTATCAACAAAGGAGTTTAATCGGTTGTGTCCTGTAGGTACGAGGATGACCCAACAGAGCCGGAAATTGAAGTAAGCTATTATTCTTCTTTGTAGGAATTGTACATTGATATTGTTTCTTACATGCATTTTTCTGAGTACTTGTTGTGAGTTTGTGCTTAGGAAGGATTAGATGATGATGCCGAGATGACGGAAAATGTTGATGTGGATGGTGAACCTATTGAAACAGAGGATAAGGTAGAGAAGGAAGCTGAGCCACGTCGGCGTAAAACATCAAAGTTCATGACCAAGTATGAACAAGCTAGGATACTCGGCACTCGTGCTCTCCAGATTAGGTCTGGTTTCTGCCTTTTTTGATTATCAGTTGTATTGAGTTTTCATCTTAATCTACCATCTTTGGTTTCTAGATAAGAAGTGTTTTTGAGATTACCCCCTGCTTATTTTTTTGCTTGATGTTGTGGGTGTTGATACAGCATGAATGATCCTGTGGTGGTGTAACTGGAGGGTGAGACTGATCCACTTGAGGTACTCTCACTTTCTGTATATCTCTATCTTTGTCACAACCTTTTAAGAATCTTCGTTGTTTATGGGTTATGAGCAACTCAATTATATGAAGAAAGCTATAAAGGTTACTGCGAACTTTTGGTTACTCAGATTGCAATGAAGGAGCTCAGAAAGCGTAAGATACCTTTCACAATCAGGCGTTACTTACCATACGGGAGGTGGGGGTTCATTTCCATTCGCATCTAAAGATTTTTGTTGTTATGAGTTCGCTTGTTTGATTGGCTTCTTTGATTCTCTAGAGAGTAGGATATGTAATCATGCACATTTTTCAGTTTATTGTTCTATGAAACTAGCCTTTTGTTCTGGCTGAGTTAAAAGCATGTGAATCCGTTAATTTCTTGTTTAGTTAGAGTCTTATTGATGATATCTTGCGGTATAACTTTTGTTCATGGCAAGTCGTAGTCCTATTTTTGTTCCTTCTTAGCTTGTCACATCTTTATTGTGTGCTAATGCTCTAATCTTTTGCAGGTATTAGACCAACCGAAAAGGAACTTTTGTTATAACCATCAGTCAAGTGGGCAGGCAGTCCCAATGGAGATCAAGCTCATGTCTTTATGAATTAAAGTTTAAAGGACAGTAAGACAAACTTGGCAGCATAGAGGAGGAAGACTTAGCTTTAGGTTTATGTTTTTGGTAGTTATAGGTTTATGTTTTTGGTTTAGTTATGGTTTATTTTGGTTTTGTTTTTGTTTATTTTGTAAACAATTTCGATATATACAATTGAAAATATTTATTTGATTTTTTTTTATTTTTTAACGACACTATGATAGCAATTATTATTTGCTATTGTAAGTTATAAAATCGCAAAACTAAAAGAATGCTATCGAACTAATATTTCAGCATAGCATTTGTAAAATGCTATAAAAAGTGATAGAGAAAAGATTACGGGGGCGGACACAACGTTTGCCATAACACCGTCTTTCTCTATAATAGCGTTTTTCGTACATTATCTATGTGACATGTTTTTTGTAGTGTTTATTTGAGATTACACAAATTTGTTGAGCTCATAAGTTTGTTTTAAATCAATAACTTCTGCACAAGAGCTCTCAAACTATAATGGTATGAGTCACTACAGACACATGCAGAATTTCATTTGCTCTTGTGTGTATGCTTCTAACTTTCAAGCAGAACGTATGAAGCTTTGGACTGATCTTGATTGTACTCGTGCTCAGTTTGCTATAGCAGGTGTCCCTTGGATAGTGATGGGAGATTTCAGTGAGACACTTGCCAGCTCTGAACACTCCTTGGGGGCTGTTACAAACATAACCAAGAAAGGCATGAATGCTTTTCAAGCTATCGTTCTTTCCTGCAACCTCACCGATATGGCTTCCCTTGGCCCTCAATTCACTTAGACAAACATCCAATCAGATAACCCCATTGCCAATAATCTTGATCGAGTCTTAGTAAATGTTGCATGGCTCACGTGTTATCCCCAGGCTTTTACGAGTTTTGAACCATCAGGTGTAGGAGATGGGTTATCCCCCTCCACAAGGCCC
>JABAYD010038888.1:0-13227 GCA_014822095.1 Diplotaxis tenuifolia | reverse complement strand
GAACCTGAAAAATACCTAATAGACTCCAATATATATATAGTAAAATCATCTTAATACCATGGTTAAAAGCGGGTTAAAACCCTGGTTTGTCTGTCTGGTATTAGTTTAGTTGCACGTGGATTACATTACTATAATCTTTTTGGTCTAATTTAGGTGGTGAAGAGTTTGTTCGCTTTGTGGTTGAAACGGTACAAGGAGGTATCTATCGGGTAGCCTATGATCCAACTAAGTGTTCATGGACGATAGATCATTCCTTGTCCGTATGATTGAACTCTTGGGTGATCAAATCTTCAATTTCAATATATGATTAATGAAAAGTTTGATTTGAGCCAAAAAGAATGTAAAACAGCACAAAATTTGACTCCCCCCCCCCTCCCAAAAAAATAAAATAACATTCATGAAAATGATGAGAGAAATACATACCTTTAGTTGATTGATTAGTGTTTATAAATTTACTTACAAATCTAAACAAACTCATATAATGGATTACTGATTTTTAAAAACATGTCTTATTCTTTTTTTTAAAAAAAAAATTGGGGTACAAAGTAAATTAAATTTGGGTAATTGGTTATGATTGGTTGGCTGTAAAAATTTAGATGTAAAAGTTTAGCTGTAGGTAAATTGGATGTAACTCTAAAAATTGTTACTATAATTTAGTTAAATTTGTTATAGATGTAAGTTATAGGCCATACATATTTTAAATTAAAATATGTTAAATATGTGATGTACATACAAAACAATTTATATGAATATTTTTAAATAAATTATCAAATTTATTTAAAATGTGATATGTAAATAATATTTATGTTTTTTATGTTTCAATAATTTTAAAATCCGAAAATAAATTAGAGCATTTATAGATGTTTTTATTATGATTATTTTATTTATTTGATATTATAGATAATTTTTTTATTTGACAGATTCCAGAGCATAAAAAGAAGGATTTGTTGATTTTTATTGTATATGAATACAGATTTCACATACTTTTCTTAAACGAATATAAAGGGTGCAAGCTTAACTAAGATCGGTAAATAGACGTGCTATTTTAAATTCCACCTAGATTCTAATGTCAAAGAAACTGAACAATATAGTAAGAAACAACTTATAAAAAAAACCTGGGTTCCTTCCCACTAATGCTTGAGTTTGCTATTTTCTAAATTAAGTTCGACAAGATTTTCCAGCCTAAGTGTATGTGGAAGACACTTTCCTGGATATTCCTCCCAATGTAGTAACTTCAGAAAAGGTGGAAAATCCATGTCCTCGGGTGGATGCATTCTAACATTTGTATCCAGTCTTGAGCTGTAGATCTTGAGAAATCGAAGATTGCGCATTCCTTTCAAAGCTTGTGGGCTTATTTCTATGCTGTCTTTGATTGTAGATATATCAAACCGTATCCCCATCAAACTTCCACTACCCTAAATAAAATTCAAAACAGAATAATCATGTTAGAACAATAGGTATACATCAGCTGACAGAAAAACTTACAAAATTGTTTTCGAGAACATCGAGAATCTCATGAGTATCAATTAGGATTTGGTGTTTCTAAGGCTCTTGTCTTTGAATTGCTTGTTTACCCACTTGTTGTAGTAACTTGTGCATCACTATTTCTCTGTTTTTCGATAACTGTATGAGAGATTTACAGGCTAGGGTTTTTAAACCAAGTATGGCATCCAAGTTACTGCCAGCAAGCATTGCTTGCACGTGACCATAGTCTGAGTAGTTGAAGAAGACTGCAATGAGGAGAAATAGAAATTGATCGTTCTCACCAAAACTATCAAATCCAGCTCTTAGTAATGCATCGAGTTTTGGTATACTGCTCTTTTCTCTATGTAAAATGCTAGAGAATCGGCTATGTAAAGCTCTGGAAATGGTAGTTTTACCAATTTCAACAGGGCCACAGATTCCTGAAAGCATCACTCCTTCCTCATCATCTAAATGTAACAAAGACTGCATCTTCCACAAGTGTGCTTCAATACCCACCATGTCTTCAAAATCGTTAGAGACAGCTGTAGAATTTAGTTTGTTTGAAACATCTCTAGCAATCTTTTCAATCATCTCAAATTCATTGTCCCTAAAAGGAGAGGAAAATATGTGAAAAAGATTTGTCTCTAGCAGGATCTGGACCGATGATCAAGATATGTTTAATACAACATACAACATTCCACACCATCCGTGAGAACATAGTGAAGGTAATGGGATGTCTAAGAGCATCTCCAATCTATCTCTAAAATAGAGAAAACTATAGAGATGAGTTCTTGCTCTAATGCGTTCGAGTTTTTGCTCCAATGTATTTTCTATAATAGAAAAATGCTATATTTGCCTCTATAAATAGATGAATGCTATTTTTTCCTCTATATTTAGCGAAAAAGTAGCATTTATCTATTTATAAAGCCAAATATAGCATTCCTATATTAAAGAAAAACACATTGGAGCAAAAACCTCATCCTTATATTTTTCTCTATTTTAGAAATCTCTATTATAGAGATGAATCAGAAATGGTCTAATAAACATTTGCTATGACAATGTTTACCATTTAATACTCTAGATAGAAGGCAAGCAGGGACTGTAGTAATTCGCCATGCCAATTTACCCCGAAGAGATTTGTTGAAGAGTTGAATATCTCTAAGCCCTAGACCTCTTTTTGTCTTACGCTTCGCTAGTTTATCCCAAGCCACCTAGCACATTTTTTCCTCCATCAGAGCTATCCCACCATAACCTAGTGAGAGCTGACTGTATTCTTTTTTTTTCAGAAATTGATTAGAATCTCGAAACAAGACAATGTGTACGTGGGCATGGAAGTCTGCATTGAGTGCAGCATAGTGCTTGCCCACACTTTATAAATACCTGGCGGACCAGCTAACAGCACATTGTCTGATTTTGTCGGCGATAGAGGTGAAAAAGATTATTTTTTCGTCTTCCAAAAAGTTCTGGTAGGCCCAGATTTGTTTTGCAGAATTTTTTATATCTTGTGGAGTTTTCGTGTTGATTTGTATCAGTTTTTGTTTTGCAAGAAATTAAAAAAGATTACAAGAGTTTTAAAATGTGCTCGCTGTTCTTTCCAGACTTGAAAACTATCTAGTCAAGGCTCTCAGCTGCAACAACCTTTATTGGCTCGTTGTTCTCAGCTGGAATAGGTTTAAATTTTTTTGTGCTCAGCAACTTTCCCAGCCTGAATAAAACGTCTCCTTTACGTTAGGTTATATTGATTCTTCTACATAAAAAACTCACAAGAATGTGTGTAAAGAGAATGAAACAAACCTTGAAGCCCTTCATCCATGGTTCAATCTCTTCAACCCTGTTGTTTGCTTGCAAGTACTTCTTGCTATCAGGAATCTGGATGATGACAAGGGGAACTTGGCTCTCTTCAAGTCCAAAGTACTGTTAAACCAAAGAACAAACTATGCTTAGTGATGTGTTACTTATAGCACAAGAAATGATTGAGAGACAAAAATAATGAAAAAAGTAATTAACCTCCAAAGCGCCTTTGACGGCCTCAGCAGAAGGCAAGACCTTGTTCTTTGTACAAAGTAGCAACTTCACGGTACTTTGATTTTAGAGATTCAGCTGTTTCTCCAGTGAAGTTAACAAACATCATTGCCTGAATTTCAAAATATTTATTACAACCCATCAAAACCAAAAGATCATAGAAGAGCTTAAACATTAAGAGTAATGTAAAAAGCTATAACCAAACACACGTAACCAGTTACCTTAGTGGCAGAGCTGACAAAGAATGATAAAACATATGGGCGGTTGCTTGGATCACTATCAAAGACGGTGACAAGTGGAATGCTCGATTCTTTGATAAACTTCTCTAGAGCTTCCCCATTGAAATCCTATATTCAAGATTCATAGATCAATTAGACGCACACGACATTATTTCATTGATGCAACGTACAACACAAGGTTCCCTTGTACGTTAGAATCAACAAACAGTTCATCAAAAGGCTTGAATAGCCTTACGACATGTCCTTCCACCGCGCATTTTCTCAACAAGGGCCATGAAAGAATCAAACGCCTCATCGGATAACTTAGGGAACACGCCAACCTAGAACAACATAAATAGACAATTAGTTTTTTTCTTTTTTTTTTGAAAAAGGGCTTTAAATAGACAATTAGTTGACTGCAAACAGAGCCAATCCTGGACATATGGAGATAAAGAAATCGTTTATAGCTCCCAAAGTATTATTGTTTAATATGTACATATTATTCAGTCCCCAAGTTAACTAGAAATACATATGTAAGACCTATGTATTGATTATTTAGTTATTGTTTCGATCCCTATATATCATGCAATACTTTATAAAACATGATAAAACAACAATTTTCTTAAAAACTTGGTAAAATATTCTTAAAATGGAATAACATAAGAGGCAATTACAGTAACGACGTTCTTTTCACCGACAACTTCAGCAGCACCAGCTTCTGACACTTAGTAACTACGCGTTAAGACGCGTGTAGGTGTAGTCAAATACAACTCAAAGCTAACGAAGACTGCGTCGACCCTCTCCACTTCCTTCTTTCACCAGAGAAGTTAAGACAGTAAATGAGTTTGTATTATAACAGAAGTTTGCATGTTCCATGCATATAGTACTGTAAATGTGTAATCAATTTTTAGGTTACATCATTTAATGAAACCTTTCTTCAAAAAAGAAACTAAAATAAGATTATTCTGTATTCCTTTAGTAAAACAATTTAGAAATGGTTTGACAAAGGAACATGATTTCCCAACAGAAGTTCAAGCATAGGACACAATGTCTCAGTTACAAACATAATGCAAAATACACTTTCAAACCAATCAGAGTCATTACACTCCGTTATTATTTAGCAAACACCACAAACTGAAAGTAAAATATTGAGCAAGCCAACACCATAAAACTATATTACATGCAATAAAATTATTAAGAGAAGCACATATCTTCATCATTTATTCAGCTGGCCCGTCACTTGTTTTCGTAGATTCCAAATTTATTTGTGGAATTCAATAACCGAATATGAATGGACACCACAAACAACTTCACATCTACGGAAACCTGAACCAAATGCTAAAGTCTCCAACTGCGAAATCGATCTCTCTTTAGCGCCATCATATAGTGCTAGCACCAACATGTCCATACCAAACATATAGTTAGAGGAAAGGTCACCACTCTTTGGTTCTGTTGGTGTAATCAAATCTACAATGATCACTTTTCCATTTTCCGGTAGGCTCTTCCAACAATTTTTAAGAAGCTTTAAACAATGTTCGTCCGTCCAATCATGTAGTATCGACTATCAACGAATTAACCACGTTATTTTAGAGATAGTGGACTTCAACAAAACTCGAGGATATCAAATTTAATGTTCGTTCATATATATATACTTGCCTTCATAATAATTGCATCTCCTTTGGGAACTTCTATAAACATGTCTCCAGAAACATGCTCCACTCCTATAATTAGCAAAATTCAAAAAGAAATAAAAGTTTTGAGAGGCACTCATCATATAACCTATCAAAAATATTAAGTCGTTCTGTACCTGGATACAATGGAGCATTGGTTAAAACCTGAGGTAAGTCAAAATTAACACCCTTGATATGAGGATACTTGGAAGTGACTAGACCTAATGTAGTTCCACGTGATCCTCCAACATCTACCAAAGTGTTAACATCTTCAAATCCTTTGTAAACTTTTAAAACCTTCTTCAAAATCATGGTGGAAGTTTCTGTCATGGTACGATTAAACATTTCAGCAAATTGTCCACCCGACTTCATGTATTCAAAAATTGCCATGCCGTGGGCAGAGCTGAATGCACCTCTTCCTTCTAGTATCACATCTTTAAGATTTGTCCTGTGAAATAAAAATCATTTATAACTGGTTTGTATAGAATATTCGTTGTTTCGGTTTACTTAGGTTTATATTGACTGGTTTAATACTCATTTACAGAATAAAGAAGTACGTACCAGGTCTTGAAAACCACTTCACCCTGGAGCAACAAAAACCGAGTAACAAGAGAACCAGAACCGGCACTATCCTTCAAAAAATACTTGCAAACCGGTTCGGTTGCATATACCCTCTCCATACCGTTTTCTTTACCTTCAACCATACGGCACTTCAAAATAGAGTGGCTGACGAGTAACCGAAGCATCCGGTCAAGCAACACTGGCGCCTCCGGGTTAGTGGGTTTGGTTGGTAGACTACGAGCTATCTCATACGGTGAGAGCCACGCGTCGTCGCCTGCTGCAGCGACTGTGTCGATGACTCCAAGCTCAAAGGCGGCTTTGAGAACCATGGGGAAAGCCAAGGTGTTGACAATACACTCCGCTTGCAAGCTCACCATCTTCTCGTCGACTTCTTGCTCTTCTTTGGTTAAACCCGGTTTAGGGTAAGTGGGTAAGGGCTCTTGAAGATGGTTTGTCATTATTGTTGGTGGTTATAAGATCGATAGAAGAGTTCGTTTGAGGTGTGGTTGTAACGTTCATGCTTATTGCCATTTTATAGGGGAAAAAACAGAGGCCAAAGCCTCCACCCGACTACAAGCTGTATGGCCAATATTTTATTTTTATTTGTTGACTATCACCAAAGACGAGAAGGGAATAGTAGAAAGTTCCTAAAAATAAGGGAAAATAAAAAAAATCTTAATTTTTTTTTAAAATCTTGAAAAGGAAAATAAAAAAAATATTAAATTTTTAAAAATCTTGAATATTTATTTTACCAAAATATTACAAAACAATATAAAACTTTGGTATGAGGTTTTCATCTGAGATTTCAACAAAAGAAGGAGACACTTTGGTATGATCTGTTGCACGGTGATTTGTTCACTTGTTTTAAAATTCAATTATTAATTATGAGATATTTTATTTGAGATACCTAAGTTTATTTTTTATGGTAATATCTAACATTGGAGTTTTCAAAATATATAATATATATTAATATTTATTATAGTTATTTTAACGTTACGAGAAACTCAACTAAAAATAAGAATAAAATATTTTTTGTCGAATAATTTGTAAAATTAAGATAGTCATATAAACACTACTAATTATATATACATATATAGATTTAGAGAATCCTAATAATAAATATTCCCATTAGAGTCTACTAATGGATGTGGAGGCTATAAACATTAAAACTTAACAATAAAGAAATGTTACAATTTTTCCACAAATTTGAATATTATTAGAGTTTTTCTTGGGTTTATACTTCACAGTGAAATTCTAAGTTCACTAACCAATAGTATTTAATTAGTTCATATTTCATATCTGTTAAAAAAGAAAATAAAATAATTGAAAATATATCAAGTTATTTTATGTTTTTAATAAAGCTAGGATAAGATACGCGCACTGCGCGGAGTGAATTCAAAAAATAAAAATAAAAATAGTTAGTTATAAGAAGGATTTTTAACGTTAAAACCCCTCAACTAAGTTAGTTTGTTCTGGTTAAAACCCTCAAACTAAATTTGTGTTTATTTATATAATTATTTATAAACGGTAGGGGAATACGTTGTAATTATCGTGAATCTTACTTTATATATTATTCATTCGCGATTTTATTTTATAAGGTGAATTCATACAAATAAAATTGTATTTCATTTTCTTTTCCTAACTTCTTATATAAGATTTGCACAGGATAAACATTTTATCTAAATACTATATTTATAATTATTATTTAATTAATATTTTCTACATATTATAAAATAATAAATAAGAAATATATATATTGATTAACTAAGAACTCAATCACTATTACGTATTTAAATAAGTTGGTACGTGCATTTAAATTAAACAGCCAGTCTTATTTATTAATAATCATTTTATGGTAAATAAATTAAAACGATCAATTTTATCCATCGTACATTTGATATAATTAAATTTAAATAACATTAATAATATCTATGATAAATTTTTAATATGGATGTTTAGTAAATGAATTTTCTCAGTATATGGTTTTATGAATATCAATATATGTTTATAAAAACATTTGAACTATTAATCACTGAATGCTATTTTAAAATGAAAATATTAAATTCTCAATATTTCTTCAAGAAAGATATCAGAATATAAGTATGTATTTTTATATGGTGTGTAGTTTAATTCAAATTATATATATTTATTAATATAAATATATCAAATAAGACTTCTTACTCATGTATTTTATAATTATTTTTAATTTATTATAATAAAACTTTAAACCATTGATCACAAAAATTTTATTTGAGACTTTTAACAGTTTAGTAATTTATACTCGTTTTAAAAAATTCAAAATATATACGAAAAAATATAAAAATTAATTATATAAATAAACTAATTGTGTAATTTATTTTAATAACAAATATTTTATACAAATTGTTAGCAAATATTTATTATTGAAGTTATTGATTGTCATATATATTTTAATCACATTAGGTATATTCCGTAACTTTCATTTAAGGAAAGAATGGATAATTAATTTTTAAGATTTATAAGATATACGACCAATATCTTTCTAATAAATATATGTTTAAACTATGGTACGTGTAAGGTGCTCTAGAATCGTGTTAACTAGAATTCACCAACCAATCGTATTTGGTTATTTCATATTTCATACCTTTAAAAAAAAGAAACAAAATAATAACAAGTTACCATATTAAATTGTATTTGAAATAAAAAGGTAATAATAAATAAATAAAAGATTTGTTTTAAAAACTATTTTTAACGCTATCAACACAATACTCAACCCTAAATCCTAAATCCTAAACACTAAACACTAACTCCTTGGGTAAACTCTAGACCCTTGGGTAAATCCTAAATCCTTCGATAAATCTTAAACTTTAAGTCATAAACACTAAACACTAAATCTTAAACACTAACCCTTAATCCTTGGGTAAACCCTAAAACCTAGGGTTTAGGATGTACCCAAGAGGTTAGGGTTTAGGATTAAGGGTTTAGTGCTTTTAATTTTTAGTGTTTACCATTTAGGGTTTAAGATTTATTCAAAGATTTAAGGTTTATTCAATGGTTTAGTCTTTAGGATTTAGGATTTAGTGTTTTGCTGACGGAATTTAAAAAAAAAAGATTTTTTTTTCAACTACTACTATTCTTTTTTCATTTTGACTTATTCTTAGGTTCACTCTAGGGGGTAAAATCTTTCGGTCCACCCTAGGGGGTGAAACCTTTCGGTCCACCCTAGGGGGTGAAACCTTTAAGTCCACTAACCAATATGATTAATTATTTGAAATTTAATACAAAATAATAAGAATCTATGAAATTATATTATATTTTGAAATAAATAAAAAATAGTAGTAGTTGCCAAATTATTATTTTTTAATCTTTTTAAACACATCAGCAAAATAGTAAAATCTCAAACTTAAATTCTAAACACTAAACCCTAAACGATTGAGTAAATCATGAACCCTTGGCAAATTGTAAACCCTACAAATTCAATCCTAAAGCCTAAACCATTACTTCTAAACCCTAAACCAAACTCTACACCCTTAATTGTAAACCTTAAACCCTTAATCCTAAACCCAAGAGTTTATTTAGGCTTTACCCAAGGGTTTAGGGTTTAGTTTTTGGAATTTAAATTAGAGGAATTGGTATAGTGTTTAGGATTTAGGGTTTAGTCTTTAGGATTGAGGGTTTCGGGTTTTGTTTAAGGTCTAGGATTAATGGTTTATAATTTCCCCAAGGATTCAAGGTTTACCCTAGGGTTCATGATTTACCCTAGAGTTTAGAATTTAGAGTTTAAGGTTTAGAATTTTTCTGATGGGTTCAACAATATTAAAAAACATCAATTTTTTGGTAACTACTCTTATTGTTTATATATTCTTTATTTCTTTTTTTAAAAAAATAATATACATTCATAAATTTATTTTGTTACAATTTTAAAAGATATTGAATCTAAAATAACTAAATCCTACTGGTTAGTGAACCTAAGAATAACTCTGCTCAAAATACCAACGGAACGGATATATGTTAAGTCCCATTTGTAATGGAACAAAGCATCATCCATGTGTTATCTTCTGAGACGAATAACAAGAGTCTGCTTTTGCAAAACATTTAGGTCAGATTTAGGATTTGATCATTTATTTACTGGTGAGCCACTTGTAATCAGCGAAGGTTTATCTTTATTTTTATGGATGAATTCCAAATAAATGTTTTATTTTTAAATAATAGAATGATTGACGTTAGGGCAGTCATTAATAGAATCAAAGTATTTATAAAAGTTGTGTATAGTGACCATGTGTTTGAACATAGAGATCAAGTTTCGAAATGTCTTACCGTTCCTCAACAAAAAGAACTGGACATTGATTCATGATTGGAAACTTTAATGAAATCATTTGTTGTAATGAAAAAGAAGGTAATAGACAATGATATGACAGTTCATTCTACCTTTCAAGCAGATGCTAAGTCATTGTGAGATGTTGGAGTTCCTCTTTATTGGGAACATGTTTTCTTAGGTGGGAAAACGAGCAGGAAAACCGACTGTTAGATGGTATTTGGATAGAGCAGTTGGAAAAGAAGATTGGTATGAGAAGTTTCCCCACTCTGCTGTCAAGTATATGAGATTGTGGAGATCGGATCATCATCCGGTCTTGGCAGACATTCTTACAAAATCAATGAAAAAATTACAAAAAAAAAATCAAAATTTGACAAAAGGTTGTTTGATAATGGAAAACTAAAGCAAGTTATTCTTGATGGATGAAAATCTCCAAATATTTCTCATGATGCAAATATCATGGAGCATATTTTGAGTTGTCGTAAAGCCTTAAGCATGTGGAGAGACATCACAACTTGAATTCAGAAAAACTTATGGAAGAACTTAAAGAGAAGGTGGAACATATTTTGAGTTGTCGTAAAGCCTTAAGCATGTGGAGAGACAGCACAACTTGAATTTAGAAAAACTTATGGAAGAACTTAAAGAGAAGGTGGAGGGGATGTACTCGACTGATGATGCCACAACTGCAGAGACATCAAAAACTTTGAAGAAACTATCTGATGCTCTTAAGGCAGAGGAGATGTACTGGAAACAAAAGAGTCAATTTTATTGGCTCAGAGAAGGCGATACAAACACACACACAAAAAAAATCATGCATTGACAAAGCAAAGGAGAGCAAGGAATAAAATCACGCAACTTTTAGATGCAAATGAAAGGGCTGGTGAAGATGAAGAAGGGCTGGCAGCCATTGCTACTAGCTACTTTAGGCAAATCTTTGAATCCTCATACCCAGAATATATTGATGATGCGCTATCTGAGGTATCCACAATGATTTCTGAGTTGATAAATGAGGATCTTACTGCCCCAGGTACTGAATGGGACATAAAATTAGCGTTATTTGCTATGCATCCATAGAAGGCTCCACGACCATATGAGATGACAACTTTTTTTATCAGAAAATTTAAGATATTGTAAAGGATGACTTACCTCATATGGTTAACCAATTCCGTTTTGAAGGGTCGATGGTGAGTGGACCAAATGACACAAATATCTGTCACATCCAAAGGTGACTAGGCCGAATGAGATGCCTCAGTTCCACCCCATTAGCTTCTGTAATGTTAGCTACAAGATAGTCTCTAAGGTCTTATGCCATAGATTAAAGAAAGTGCTACCAGACAAAATTTCAGAAATTCATTCAGCATTTGTTGTTGGACAACGAATCTCGGACAACATTATGATTTCCCAAGAAATATTTCATTCTCTGAGAACTAAACCAAGTGGACGGAACAAAAGGATAGCCATCAAGACAGATATGAGCAATGCATATGATAGGATGGAATGGTTGTTCATCGAGGCCGTTATGCGGAAGTTGATATTTTCAGAAGTTTGGATTATATGGATAATGCATTGTATCACTTGGTTAAGTACAAGGTGCTTGTGAATGGTCAACTAATGGGAAACAATGTTCCGGAGAGAGGCCCACATCAAGGAAATCCTTTATCTTCTTTCATTTTTATCCTATGCACGGAAGTGCTCGTTAGTTTTTTTAATCATGCAGAGAATAAAGAGAAGAAAACATGGATGCAAGTTACACGCACGTGTCCTTCGGTATCCCACCTTCTCTTTGCTGATGATATTTTTTCTTCTGTAAGACGGAACCTCGTGAATGTGACAAAGTAATGAAAGTAATCAGATAATATGGACAAGCATCAGGCCAATGTATCAACTTTGACAAATCTTCTTTACTCTTTGGTAAGAGGATCGACGCAATTGCTAGACATTAGATTAAAGATACACTTGGAATCCAAAACAAAGGAGGAATGAGAACATAATTAGGAATTCCAGAAGACATTAGCATATCCAATTGCAATCTCTTTACATTTCTTAAAGATAGATTAATGAATAGGGTGAATGGATGGACACGAAGATGGCTCTCTAAAGGAGGAAAGGAAGTAGTGATTAAATCTATCTTGCTAGCTCTTCTGATCTATCTTATGTTCTACCTTCTTGCTGCGGCTAGATATATGTAAAAACCTTATACACACCATTGTATAGTAATGGTGGAGCTCAGATCCACCAAAAAGAAGAATTCACTAGGCAAAATGGGAGAATCTTTGTTTACCAAGAAAAGAGGGCGGGATTGGTATCCTAATAATGATCTATGAGTTCAACTTGGCATTATTAGAAAAACAACTATGGAGACTAATGAATGTAATTGTTTCCCAAAATCCACCTACCACTAGACCACAACCTTGTAGTTTCATCATATAATATATCAAATACTTTAAAATGTAGTTCTTTGTTTCATCCAATATCAACTTCATTCATACTTAGTGATCTTTCCACTAAGTCATGAGAAATGCTAATCGATCTACAAATTCCAAGAAAGCCTTTGGAGAAGGTACTAAAACTAAAAACACTAACTAGCTCAATATAAATCGATCTAAAACACTATTTATAGTGTAATGGCTGACTTATAAAATGTGAGAAAGCCTTGGAGAGTCAAAACAAAAAAAAACTAACTAGCTCAACACAAATTTGTAAGAAATAAAACCAGAAAGGACGATTCAAAACCTAATTTCAAACCTAGAAAAATCAACAGAAAGAAGAGAGAAAAAATGAAAAAAAAAACTCTCAATTTCGAAGAAGGAGATACAGTTCTTATCTGAGGGTTTCAATCTCTGTCATGCTTTCACCTCACGCAGTCACTAAATCCAGTCCCAAAGAAGAAGACGAAAGAGTCGTTTGAAGAAAGAAGAAAACGGGAGGGTGACATATGGTGTTTTGACATCTTTTATATATGTTTTCTTAATTGTTTTCAAGTCTTTATCGAGTCTTT
>JABAYD010038859.1:216-21930 GCA_014822095.1 Diplotaxis tenuifolia | reverse complement strand
TTCCTAGTAACCTCTAAGTTTTCTTGTAGTGAACAACTTGGTAAGCCACTTCTGATACTCCATGTTAACCTCTTTTTGTTCCAACAAATATTCAATACTTCTCTGATCCGTATGAACCTGAAACCGTCTCCCCAACAAGTAACATTTCCATTTCCTTACTGCCATAACCACAGCCATTAGCTCCCTTTCATAAGCCGGTTTTAAACGTTCTATGTTTGTTAATGCGTGACTAAAAAATGCTTTTGGTCTCTTGTCTTGCATCAACACAGTCCCCACTCCAAATCCAGACGCATCTGTTTCTAGCACAAAAACCTTATTGAAATCTGGTAACACCAATACTGGAGCCGATATCATCGCTTTCTTCAACATCCTAAATGCTTCTTCAGCTTCTGGTGACCATACAAATTGATCCTTCTTCAATAGTGAAGTCAATGGTCGAGAAATTACACCATAATTCTTCACAAAACGTCTGTAATACCCTGTCAAACCAAGAAACCCGCACAACAGTTTCACTGTCTTGGGTGTGGACCACTTCTCCATAGCTTCGGTTTTGTGAGTATCTGTTCCCACACCTTCACGAGAGATGATATGACCAAGGTACTCCACTTTAGGAACACCTTATGGTACCTATCAGAACCTTGTTCCGTTAGGTTCCTTGAAGAGCTCATAGTAATACTCGAGTTTCAAGAGAAAGGTTCACTCACGGTCATACCCATCTGCCTCACGCCTTACCCTTTCGTTGATGTGGAAGAAGAAACATGCCAACAATATCCAGATAATGCGCCAAGCTGGAGAGCCGCACTTACCAAATTGTCCAACATCGCCACCGAGTATCCATTTTCTCGGAATATTAAGTCTACGTTCCTATCAGATTGGCTCAGGGAAGTTGCTCGTGACATTTGTCTTCTAGTTCTCTCGTCCACATCAAACGATCTGAATGCCCTTGTTGCAATGGATCGCCACATGAAAGTGATTAATGACTTTTGGCTTCTGATGATGTTAACAACAACGAGGTTCAAACCATTGGTATTTGGGGTAAGGCAGGTGTTGGGAAGACAACACTTGCACGGCAGAGATCTCAATAAATTTTTAGACGCATTAGCTCCTTGAAAATGTTGAAAACATGGAAGACAAGATTCTGGAGTCTGAAGATCCAATAACAAGTTTAGATCATTACAGTGGGCATGAAATTATTACAAAAACAAGGGGTAAACACAGGAAAGTTCTCCTTATAGCTGATGGTGTGAAAAATATGGACCAAGGCAAGTGGATCATTGAATACGCTAATAGATTGTTTGCTCCAGGAAGCAAAGTCGTTCTCATTAGCCAGAAGAAGAATTTGCTTGTTGACTCCGGAGTGACGGATGTGTATGAAGTCAGAACCCTAAGATATGATGAAGCTCTTCAACTCTTCTCTCATTTTTCTTTCAAGCAGCCATATCCACCTACTGACTTCGAACAGCTTGCAGTTCACGCTGTCCATCTCGCGGGGTTTCTTCCGTTGTCACTTAGGATGTTAGGGTCCTTTTTGAATGGTAAAGGTCGAGAGGAGTGGGAAGCTGCACTGCTCAAACTTAAGGAAAAGCAAGGAGGAAATATATTGGAAGTGTGGAAACTTATGGAATCACCACAATGATAAAGGTCAAGAGGAAGTTGCACTGCGTAGACGCAACGTAGATATGATGTCAGAAATATTGAGGAAGCAGCAAGATATTACGGACAGTGAGGAAGAGTCACCTGTGTTTTTTTTTCCTTTCATCTTTCTTTGTTTCTTTGACGTTCGATAATAAGTTTGGAACTTGAAAAATATTAGTATTCGAAAACTCCACCATGATTATTATTTGAGCACAGAGAATGATTGACTATGAGTCTAGCCACGGTAATGAGAAACTATAGTACAAATACATGGTTGAGGAACCAGAGCTTAGCCACCGTGTGCAACATGAATATACTAGTTTCCTTCACAATGTTCCTGACTTCGCATTATATGTGTAATTGTTATTACAATCAAGCGATGTGTTAGTAAACATATTCATTTATTCAAAAATTCAGTCCACTAAGACACAGTTGCCTGTCATATCAGGTTTATATAGACTTGGGTAAAAGAACTCAAAAGATTATAATTTTGTCTGGAACTCTAGATCGTTAACTTTGATCTTGGTAAACTTGATTGATTCCTCCATCAAGACTGACACTTTAGGCTCACAGTCGACCTAGTCTAATAGCTTTGGTCTCCTCTCTTTCATGTTCAACGCACATATCATATAGATCTCATGATTATCCAAAAACAAATCACAAAAACAGAATTGATCTCAGGTGTGAACTATGTGTTAGGGTGTGAGAATCCAGATTGAAAATTACGAATCAAAATGGGATGATAACGATAATAAAAAGCGGCAATAAACTATTGAAAACCAAGAAGAATACATGGAGTCGAGTCGTGATATGATCACTTTCCTTTACTCAATAAATCGCCCGTAAGTGAAATGGTTTATGTACAATTTTGAGTTCCATGATAAAACCACTTAAGACTGTTTTGCATCATCCAAAACAAACTATACTTTCGAGACTTACTTTGAAAGACTAGAAGTATTGCTGGAACTTTGTATATGAAAATGTGTATGTTTAATGGTGAGAGTAAGATGTCTATTTATAGGAGAGATTCACAAAGCTTAGTCATTAGCTATTTAGATATTTGTCATTAAGTTTGCTAAGCTTTTGAAATTTGTAACTAACTCACTTTGGTTAGTCACCAATTGTACTTTAGTTAAGCCATTTGTCACTAAGTCACATTGGATTAGTCATCAAGTATACTTTAGTTTAGACATGTCATTAAGTCACCTTGATTAGTCATCAAGTATACTTTAGTTTAGACATGTCATTAAATCACATGTTGATTAGTCATAAAGTATAATTTAGTACTAGATCTTGACCCGCGCACCGGCACGGGTTTAACTTAATTTGGAAAAATATAATAAACTCATAACTCATCGGTTATTACTGTGTTTAAGATATTGTGATCCACGTTATATGTGAACTATCGTATTGAATATAATAGGATTGAGGTGTGGTTTTCGGTTCAGTTTTTATTAGGTTATTTATGTTCTTAATTTTAGTTTTAGAGACATAGAAACTGTTTGTTTATCTATGTAAATTTATTTGTGTTCGGTTCAATTTTTTTGGTTTGAGCAGAGTTTGGTAACAATTATAATAATCGACTAATAGGTATGAGCAGAAAATCCGAAACCTGGAATCCGAACCGAATCTGAACTGACAAATCAGACCCGAAATGTAAAAATACACGGAAATCTGACCCGCAATCCGACCCGAAATATTGTGAAAAACGAATATTTTTAAATATTGTTAGTGACAAAAATTAGTTATATTTACGAATTTAAATACATAGCAAATCTTTGTAACAATAAATAGAAGATCTTATCAAATATTGATATCCATGTTTCCAAACATACTTATTTTAAATACAACTATCCATGTTTCCAAACAAAAGGTTAAAGTACTTCTACTTTAATAAGATAGATACTTGGTAAAAAACTTTTTTATCATTTTGCTCAGTCCATAAGAGCATCCCCACTAGTGAATCCTTCTTTGGGGTTCACTTGATTTTTTTAATATTTTTTTGGGTGGGACCATAAATAGTTATGAACCTGTATTTATTTTGATCGTGCATTAGTGAACCCGAAGATGGGGGTTCTTAGGGAAAAAAAATTACAAAGAAAATTCATGAATACACAAATATGTGTCAACAATAACTCTTTCATATCCTTTATTGCTTCAAACTTATCTTTTTTTTTACAAGAGTCACTAATGATTGTATGATGATTGATGACTGTTATTTATCTAGATATGTAACAAAGGATTTTATCAATGGTTCAACATGAGAGAAAGATTGGGAAACTTTCAAATGTTGTTTTGATCAACAATATTGGTAAAAAGAAAGGGTGTTTTTCTTTTTATAGAAAGCAAATTATATGAAGTGGTCCACATTGTATATATTCCAGCAAGCAAAATAGCTCTACATGTCGGCCACAGATGATGATGATCCCCATCCAATCTTGAATGAGAATTTGATGCATGTTAGCTCCTTCTTGTGCCCATCAACCATCTCACTTTTCATTGTCTTTGATGACTATAAAAAAGAGAAGTGAATAAGATTCCTCTTATAGCTTGGCCGGGAGGTAATGAGGAAAGTCCCAATCAGTCTTGATGTGGCTTCGCCTAATCTCTCTCAGGGAACGGCATCCACTAAGTGCCATTGTCAGCTCAAACTCGTCTCGTAGCATTTGCAGCATCTTCCTCACTCCCGCCTCTCCATCCGCTGCAAGCGAGAACAAGCTTGGCCTCCCAACCTAATCCAACAAGTAATAATAAGTTTTTTTTTTAAAGAAGTCATCATGCTATAGCAATGGAAACTAAAAAATCATGTGTCTCAGATAGCCCACTGGACATTTGGTTTCATCACAAAGATCATGTGTCTCAGAATGAATATGCCATCCAAAGTATGACACTTCGATCTCCAACTTTCCACGTGAGATCACATTGTCTTCATATAGACAAAAACCAAACAAAAGAAAAAACACACCATCACAACAGATTCTTTTTTTTTTTGAAAAAGACCATCACAACAGATCCTCCAGTCAAATTTATTAACTTCTTGAAGAACAGAACAAGTTAATGTTTGTAACACTCTTAAGGAACAAACAAAGATCTGTGTGTTTCATGTGTAATGAATGTACCTGTGTTAGCAGAAACAGTGAAAGTGGTTGGCTCGCCTCGAGCTATAGGATCAGGAGAGATATCAACTCCTTTGACCTTTACTTGATACTCTTCGTTCTTTATCTGCAACCAAACACACATAACAAATCAGATCGATATTCTGGGTTTCTTTCTCAACATCAAAGACATTGACTTTCAACTCAACTAAGATTCAAACATCAAACCCATCTCAAGAACATCAAAATTTCAACGACCCAGAATCAAAAGTATCAAAATACTATAAACATGACGAAACACAGTTGAAATCAAAGGGACCAAAACATACCGCACTAACTAACATCGGTGGCTCTAACAATCGTCGAGACGAAGAGAAGACAAGAGATTACGAGAGCAAATATCGCCATAATTGATAGATTAACGAAGCAGAAATGGGAAAATGATAGATCTGTCGCGAACCCAGAAAAAAAAGAAGGGTCCAAAGGCATTGACACGTCTCATGAATCCGTATCGGGTTCACCCTGATGAACAGGTTCGTCAAATTAAAGGCTTTTCTTTAAAAAAAATGGACATTCGACCCTAGAATATCGAGCCCATGAAACTGTTTAGATCCGTTAATGCGGATGCCCTAAACTTACCAATGCAATGGACTTTCTCCATATAAAGTACAATATTTACTTCACATTAGATTAGATTTTTTATTCAGCCAATAGACTTGTAAATTTCTATTCACACATATTTAATTTTTATACAACCTAATAGGTTTGTAAAAATAATTCCAACACTATGTTTAATGGGCATTGTTATAACATGTTATAATTCAGACAAGTGTCAAAACTCGCCGCTTGAAAAACATGAAAGATCTTGAAACTGATCCCAAGAAGAAAAAGAAACTGATATTTCCGGTAAAGCTATGCATAGAAATTATGACATTGATAAATAAGATAACTTGCAAAAATTGCTAACATAAAGTCTGCTTATACCCACATATTTTAGGAAGAACATGTCAGCAACAAAAAGACTAATAGTGCATGTGCCCATCAAAGATGGAGTGGAAGTTTATGGAAGCTTTGGCTTTGAGGTGTGGTAAAGCATGCGGACAAGAAACCCATGTTTCTATTTCTTAATCAGTTTAATCTTTTTAGTAACACATCTATGTATAAGGCTTATTGTAGATACCGACTACTAGAGCTTGACGTGACAGATGGTTGCTTGGTTGGCAAGGAAGTGAAGTTGCTGATTCATAGAGGCTTTGTTGTTACTGAACATGGAGAGTATATATCAAATAATTCCAATTTCCATAGGAAACAGAATTCATAAGTCAAAGCAAGATTCTCCTCCAATTTGACGCAAAAAAAGTGGAGGGAGGGTGAAGAGAACTGAAACACAATCGGCGCATTTTGCATTTAGCGTATGATCACGAGCTTTGCTTGGCAAAGATGAAACGGTGCCGTTGTTCTTATGACAGAAACACAGCAAAACAAAATTGATGTCAAACCGACCGACTTTGGATTTTATGACCGTTGATAAATTCCTTATCAAATCTAGACCGTTAAATTGCTTAAACAGAAAAAAGGAAATATAATCACATGACCGTTGAAATCAATCTCTCTCTCTATAAATATATATATATACAGTGTCCACCAAAGAGCTAATCACAAAGTTTTCTTTTTTTACTCTCTCGATTATTTCTGTTTTTATCTCTCAGAGGTTTAGGGTGTAAAGATTGAAAGCGATATTGAACTGAAACTTTCTCTTATTGCTTGAATAAACTCAACGTAGAAACAAAGTATTTAAAACAAACGAGACTAGCTAAACTCTAAGAACAAAATAGCAACAACTAATCAGTTTCCTACAAAACAGGAACTGCTTATTGACTCAGAAACAACTCAACAAACTCCTAAAAACTCGGATGACTCAGTAACTTGTTAACTAAGCAACTTATTCTTCAATTCCTCCCCTAAACTGGAACTGCTCCACTCCAGTTTAATCTTCCTTCAAACCAACTCCCATTCTCGATCTCAGTTTCTCAAACACTTCCAACTTCACTGCCTTTGTCATGATATCAGACAACTGTTCTTGAGTAGGACAATACTCCAAGCTGATTATCCCTTCATTCACTAGTTCACGCAAGAATTGAAACCTTACATGAATATGCTTACTCCTCCCATGTGGCACCAAGTTCTTTGATAACTTGATTGTCGAGTTGTTGTCACACATAAGAGTCGTACCATTTCCTTGACCAAAACCAATCTCTTCAAGTATGTTTCTGATCCACACAGCTTGACATGCTCCATAAGCAGCCGAAACATACTCAGCTTCAGTCGTAGAGAGAGTAACAATGGGCTGCTTCTTGGATGCCCACGAGACTGCACTGTTTCCTAGCATGAACGTGTAGCCGGACGTGCTTCTTCTATCATCGATATCTCCAGCATAATCACTATCTACATAGCCCAACAAATTCTCCTCTACTCCACACCTGTATTGAATTCCAAACTCAGTTGTTCCTTGCACATACCTCAATATCCTCTTCACTACTAGCATGTGTTGATCACACGGCTTCTCCATGTATCTGCTAACCAAGTTCACAGAGTATATGAGATCAGGTCGTGTGGCTGTTAGATACCTTAAGCTGCCAACCAATTGCTTGAACGATGTGGAGTCCACTTCTGGTCCAGCCCCTTCCTTTGACATCTTAATACCCGGAACCATAGGATTCAGAACTTGGTTGGAGTTTTCCATTCCAAACTTCTTCAAAATCTCTTTAGCGTACTTCCTTTGAGTAATGAAGATTCCAGATTCATCTTGAACTACTTCAACACCAAGAAAGTATCTCATCATACCTAGATCAGTCATTGAGAATTCTTCCTCCATAGATGTCTTGAACTCCTTAAGTAAGAACTCTGAATCACTTGTGTAGATGAGATCGTCTACGTAGATGCTAACGATCAGGATGCTGTTCTCCTTTCTTCTCGTGAACAAGGTATGCTCACAGTAGCAACGTTTGAAGCCTTTGCTTACAAGATAGCCTTCAACTCTGCTATACCAAGCTCTAGGAGCATGTCTTAGACCATATATGGCTTTCATGAGCTTGTATACCTTTTCACCATCTTCCTTGATTTCAAAGCCCTTTGGCTGCTCCACATAAACAACCTCTTCCAACTCTCCGTGTAGAAAAGCACTTTTCACATCAAGTTGAAGTACTTTCCACTTCCTTTGTGCAGCCAAAGCGAGTATGATTCTGATTGTATCCCATCTAGCAATAGGGGAAAACACTTCATGGAAGTCAACTCCTTGTGTTTGATGAAAACCCTTTGCAACCAACATTGCCTTGAACTTGTCTACTTCCCCTTTCTCATTGAGTTTCGTTTTAAAAACCCACTTCACCCCTATAACTTTGGCTTCCTTCGGTAGTTTAACCAGTTCCCATGTGTGGTTGTCTTCTAAGGATTTGATCTCAGCCTCCATCGCCTTCCTCCACTTCTCATGTTTAACAGCTTCTTCAAACTTCTCTAGATCTTCAAACTTCTCTGGATCTTCTTCAGGTACGTACAACATAACCCAATCTTCTTCAGTATCTTCTTCTTCTCCCATTATGAATAGCCATCTTCCTTCACATACGTAGTCCTGAATCCAAGCAGGTTTCAGAACACTCCTACCAGCTCTACTCTTACTGGTGTTTGATTCTTCTGTCTCTCTCACGATTTCACCCGTCTCCTCTTCTGTTTCATTGTTACCTTCATCTTCTGTATCAACAGCCGTATCATTCTGCTCTTCTCCAGCATTGTTTTGTAACTCTTCTCCTTCAGAGACATCTATCAGCTTCTTATCTTCTTGTTTTTCCTCCCAATCCCACGGCTTATCTTCATCAAACTTGACATCCTTACTGATGATGATCTTCTTTGTGATTGGATTGTACAGTCTATACGCCTTAGATTCTTTACTGACTCCAAAGAACACACACCTGATACTTTTCTCATCAAGCTTCGTCCTTCTTTCATACGGTACTAGAACAAAGCTAACACAACCGAACACGCGGAGATGCTCCACTGATGGTTTGTGGTTGCTCCATTTCTCTGATGGTGTAACATCTCCTAGGATCGTTGTTGGTGATCTGTTGAGTATGTGTACAGAATATTGCACCGCTTCTGGCCAGAATCTCAGAGGAACCTGCATCCCAAAGAGCATACATCGCACCATATTCATTAAAGTTCTGTTCTTTCTCTCTGCTATGCCGTTTTGTTGTGGGGTATACGCGGCAGTGAGCTGTCTTTTGATTCCAACCTCTGAACAGAACTCTTGAAACGCCTTAGAGTTGTACTCACCTCCTCTATCAGTGCGAAGACATATAAGTAGTTCCCCTGATTCTCTTTCAACTGCCACCTTGAAGTCTTTGAATGCCTTAAACGCTTCTGACTTTTCGGTTAAGAAATAGGTCCAACATTTGCGACTGTAATCATCAATAAAATTGATAATGTACCTTTTACCGCTTTCTGAGACCGGAGAAATCGGTCCACATATGTCGCTGTGAATCAGTTCTAGGACACGGCTTGCCTTCCAATCACTCTTCTTTGGAATGTTTGTGTGAATTTGCTTTCCCTTCATGCAGACATCACACATAGCTCCCTCAATGTTGATCTTTGGTAATCCAAACACCATATCCTTCTCAGACAGTGTCGTTAACCCCTTTTGACTCAAGTGTCCAAACCTTTTATGCCATATCTCCTCCATACTTGACTCAGAAGTCTGCACCTGATTCATCACTGACTCTTTTGCCTCTCTTACAACAGCCTTGATCATGAACATTCTGTTTGTTGACATGGTGGAACGCATAATCATCTTCTTATGTTGCTTGTGCCACACTTCACACACATCATCTTCAATGGTTATCTTCAAGCCCTTTTGTTGTAATTGGCCGACACTCAGAAGATTGTTTCTCAGACCTGGAACATAGTAGACTGAGGATATGACTTGGACTACTCCATTGTTTTCAAGTCGTAGATTACCCCTTCCTTCCACTAGCATCTTTCTGTCATCTCCAAATCTCACTTGCTGCATGTATTGAGAGTCCAAGGTGATGAACCATTATCTTACTCCACACATGTGATTGCTACACCCTGAATCTAGATACCACATGTGCTCAACTTCTTTAGCTATCTGAGACATAAATAGTATGTCTTCTTCTAGTTCAGTATAGTTAGCAGATCTCTCCCAAGTGGGACACTCATTTTTGTAGTGCCCCATCTTATGGCACTTGAAACATTCAATCCCACTTTTGTCAAAGCTTCCACTGCCTCTTCCTCTGAATCCTCTTCTGCCTCGGTGCTGGGATTGACCACCTCGTCCTTGAGAGTATCTACCTCTGCCCCTTCCATCTTCCATCCTCAACGCATGCTCTTCTCCTACATGCTTGCTCAGGTTCTGTTCATGTACTAAGAGTGAACTCTGAAGTTCATCAACAGTCAGCTCCTTGATGTCCTTCGACTCTTCTATAGCACACACAATGTAGGTAAACTTATCCACAAGGGTTCTGAGAATCTTCTCCACCACCTTGTCATCCGGCATATTTTCTCCCAAGTTCCTCATATCATTAGCAACCACCATGACTCGAGAAAAATATTCTATGATTGAGTCCCCTTCTTTCATCTCAAGGACTTCAAAGCTTCGACGTAACCTTTGTAGCTGTGCGCTCTGCACCCTCTTATTACCTTGATACTTCATCTTCATCGATTCCCATATGTCTTTGGCTGTCTCCTTCTTTACGATCGTTTTCAAGATCGTTTTGTCAATCGAAGAAAATATGTAATTCTTCACTTTGAGATCCGTGAGCTTTTGCTCGGCAATCTCCGTTCTCTATGTTTCTGTCAGGACCGTGTTTCTCTCTGGTTGAGTGACTCCAACCTCAACAAGCTCCCACCACTCTTTGGATCTTAACAAATTTTCCATGAGCATTGCCCAATGCTCATAGTCCCCATCAAACTTTGGAATGTTCAAAGTTGTTTCTCTGTCACTCATTTCTCACTTGTGTTTGCAACCAAAAGAGCAATAGCTCTGATACCACTTGTAAAGATTGAAAGCAACATTGAACTGAAACTTTCTCTTATTGCTTGAATAAACTCAACGTAGAAACAAGGTATTTAAAACAAACGAGACTAGCTAAACTCTAGGAACAGAATAGCAACAACTAATCAGTTTCCTACAAAACAGGAACTGCTTATTGACTCAGAAACAACTCAACAAACTCCTAAAAACTCGGATGACTCAGTAACTTGTTGACTAAGCAACTTATTCTTCATAGGGTTTGCTTTTGTTTCGATCTTTGTTTTGGAATTCTCTTTCTCTATCAAATAAAGATGGTTCGCAAACTCTCAACAGAATCTTATTTTTCCTTCAACGTCCAGCTATATCAGATTGTGGATGATCATTCATCGGATAAGATCATCTCGTGGAGCAAAACCGACAACAACAGTTTCATCGTTTGGGACATGAAAAGGCTTCGCTCAGACATCCTTGTGAAATCCTACTCTGGAGTATTATTGGGCAGAAACATAACTGAGTTTGTCGCAAAGCTTCGATCCCATGGCTTCAAAACAGTCGCCAAGGGCCTTGGAGACTTGGAGTTCTCGCATGATGATTTTGCAAGAGGCTCTTTGACGAAGAAGATGATGGTCAAAGCCTTGTCGGAGAGGATTGAAAGGTTCGATGCTCAAATCAAAGCCATGAAGTGTAGGATCAAAGCCAAGAAAGCTAGCCTTAAAGTTGAGAATCTCTTCCAGAACTTACGTATCTGAACTGATCACCAAGAAAATCTAGAAAAGCCCTAGCTAGAGTTCGTCCAAAGATAGATAATCTCATGCGAAGTTTATGGATCTGATCAAAGATTCATCCACTTCTTCTTGTAATGAAATTTTGTGATTCTTATTTTAGGACCAGTAGTATATGTTTTCGTAATCAGTTTGTTCTATATAAGTTTTGATGTAATAACTGCAAGTTCGGTCGATATAGTAACCAACCATCTATGGTTTTGTTTGAATGATATGTTTCTTATTTCTACCCTAATAGATTGTTTCTGATATATTTTAAAAAAAAAAAATCTAGTCGTTGCCTTTTATTCTCAACATGTGTGAAAGTGAAACTTATGATATATGCATTTCTTGTTGATTGTCACACGAGAACCTTCTGTCTCTGACAAAACTAATTTCATTAAGAGTTGCTTCTGTTTTACGTTAGTTCTCACTCAGTATACCAAACTTAGCAGTTTATATAACAAAGATCACTCGTGTTCTGTGTTTTGTTTTCAAAAGAGTTAAAAGAATGTACATGCTTTGTTATTGTGTTTTCCAAAAGAGAATACACACTTCACTCTCACTAGCTATGTTGGAAAGATTTTAAGACATCATATTTGGAGTGGAAAGATTACGTGCTGCAGAAGAATGGAGGAGAGGGAGTTATGGTCTCGGAAGAGGAAGCAAAGACATATAATTGAGTTAGATTGGGCTATTGATGAATGTATGTGAGACGACGTGACTACATTGTTCAGCATCTTGTATTTCGTTTGATTCGTTCAATATAAGAGAGAAGACCATACTAAAGTATTTTATCTGACAACAAGATATGATTCAGACAAGTGTCAAATCACTGCCTGAGGACACATGAAAGATCTGTAGACTGAAGAACAAAGAAGCTGATTTGTCAAGAGTAAAGCCATGCATATTGTTTTTGAGATTGACAGAGTATTCGCAAGAACTGTGGTGGACTCAAAGTCGACTTATTTTAGGAAGAACATACATGTCAGCAACAAAAAAAGACTAATACATACTGAACGTGCCGACCAGTAATGGAAAACTAGGCTTCGAGCCTTCGAGGTGTTGTAAAGCATGCCCTGTTTCTATTTCAATAATCAGTGAAATCCTTTTAATAACAAATATCTCATGAAAGCTTACTGAAAAGATTTCAGCATAAAAGTAAGATCCTTTAATATCATTTGTAAAAACAAGACCATACTAAAGTATTTATCTGACAAGGGAAGTAGGAGTACAAAAGAAGGAAGAAGAAGATGGGTATCAATGTACAAGGCTGCATTGGTGAGTGAGACATTTCTCTCTGAATCAGTTCTCTCACATGTGGGCTGTTGTTTCTTTGATTTCCTCTGACGTAATAGTCTGCACCAAAAACAAATGAAAGAGAAAGGGGCATCACATCTGCAATACTTATTAAGTTGGCTTGCTTACATTGGAGACATAATCTCTACATTGATTTTTGAGGTTTACCTGATCCTTCCCGGCGAAATCATTATCAGGAGTTAAGAAAAGCATACAATGGCACTCCTTCCTGATGCAGAAAAACTTTAGTACTAATCAGAATAAATCGTTAACACACACGCAGAATGCTTTCTGGCTATTTCTTACCTCTCTCTCATAGGCACACAAGGACAGTTCCAAAAGCCCTGTCCAACCTCAGCTGCCTTATCATCATAATGTCTACACCGGAAAATAACAAATATCAGACTTTGTTGGGTTGATAAAAGAAATTTCAAAATGATTGATAATCCAGAAGCAAAGATCACCTGCAAGGACAAAGCGGTGCACCATACGAATCTTTATGCTCAGCCAAACCCTGTTCCCAGAAATAGTCACTTCATTAGATAAGAACTAAATGTTCACATGCATACTGACCAATCTCTTCTGTAGAATCACTATTCCACAACTAGAAGACTTGGCCACTTGGTTAGTTAAACACTAGTGTAGAACTCAAGATGGTTACTAACCAGAAAAGAACCAGGGGTTCGAGGTTTGGTTAATAGATCAAGATTCATTATCCACCAACTAGAAAACTTAGCCGATTGGTTAGTTAAGCACTAGAATTCAAGATGTCCTGTCCACTAGTACAAACTAAATTTCTTCTGCAGACTCATTCACTAATTAAAAGTCATACACTTAATTAGTTAACAAGCACTAGATATCAAAACTAAAACTCAGTTTCTTCTGCACAGATTCATTAATTTACAAACAATAGACTCAAATTATCTCCAAGTAGTTCATAATCAACGCAAAAAAAGATTAGAAACTTTAGACCACTACCCCCACCTGAGACTTCAAATATCTACTGTAAAAATCAAGATAAGTTAGTAAATCTCTTCTGGCAAGTCATTATCTACAAGTAGAAGAAGCAAATCTTCTCCAAATCATATAATCTTTGAACAAAGAAGAGTTACATATTCACTGCTCAGAAGAACAATTCCACAAGAAAGAAAGTTGGAAACTTTAAGGTTAATAATTAACAAACCTTGATGACGACAGAAGTAACGCCTTTGTCAACACAGAAGTAAGTCCCTGAGCGACGAGCGTACTGCTCCGAGAACTTCCTCATAATCTCCACTGATTTCTCCGATGGTTCCGCTACAAGAACAACCAGAAGATGAATCGCTAAACCAATAATCAAGATCACGAAGACTGAATCAAACTGAAGACTGAAATAAAGTATTTTTACATTTGGCCTGGATTACGAATCGCCAAGTTCTGGGAGAGACGACAAGTGGAGCAGAAACGAAGCCGAAGCTACACGAAACAGCTTGAGGATTCATTGACAAGGTTTTGATTCTTCTCTAAAGATGGATCGATGAACACACAAAAGCGAAAGCCTTTTTCTTCTTCTTCTTCTTGAAATCTGATTCTTCTTTTTTATCTCTTTAGATCGAATTAAAGATATTTGTTTATGTTGGTCCTTTCAGATATTTGCCACTCGTTACCAGAGACCAATGGTCGCCACACACTTTACTTACCCTCTGGCCACATAAAACCGGAAGAGACACCTACCTAATCACTGATTATAATAATCAAACCGGAACTAACCAGAGATTGGCGCTTCGGTTAGTACCTGGACATTTATTTTGTCGGTTTGGTTCGTTTCGGTTGACTTTTAGCCTTTTGGACATTTATTTATGGAGGGCTGTGGATTATGAGTTAATGACACATTCTTGCTCTGTTTTTAATTTCTAAAACAAGACACTAGATGATACAGGTAATAACCAAGTATGTTGCAATTGAAAGTTGAATCTCTTCTAGATTTTTAGATCAAGATGATTTATGCCCAAAAAAGTTACAAGGTCTCTGAAAGATCTCTCAGTATAGAACCTGAATAACACCATGAGTTTTCCGTCCATTATGTGACTATTATGTCTTAGTCTTGTGAGTTGTGATGCTTCCTCCACTTCCATTTTGTCTACAGTAACTTCTTCTCTTGCTAGCTTTTGTCTTTTGATGCTTTGCTTTACGATGTTACCATGCATGGAGAAGACTGTTGTAATTGTTTTAGTGAAAGTACAAAAAAATCAATGAGAAAGAGGAATAAAAGAGACGGGGATGGTTTTAAATTAGTAAAAAGATGTTTTGAAATAATTCCATCACTGCTGGTGAGAGTGAAGTCAGTGTGTATTTGGATTTTGGACAATGACTCCGAGACTAGAGGACAAGTATTGAGTATGGAGAAGTGAGAGTTGAAGTGCGTATTTTGACTATGACTCCAAGTTTGGAGGACAAGCATTGAGTATGAAGAAGTGAGAGTGAAGTGTGTATTCTCCATTGGACAAGGCTACACATGTGTACTTACTTGCAAGCAATGGTCTTTACACCGCTGTAACTTCCTTAGGTCATTGGCAACAACCTGATCTGTCACCAATCACCATCATCGTCTCAATTGAAATTAATTCGTATTTAGACAAACAAGGGTCTGATGTGACAATCAACGAGAAAATCGTATCATAAGGTTCGTTTCACAGAGAACAAAAGTTAAAGAGAGACCATAAATGTCAAAACTTTCAATTTCATTCCAACCATGGGCGACTTAAGAAACAACTTTCAACTTGATCAAACCACACACATAGAGCAAGAGGTTTCGAAACATATACTGTTTCTGGAGAACAAAAAAAAATAGAAATTTAGTCACAATTAAGAAAAAAGAAGACAACAACTTTAGATCAGATCCGTAAGTAACCTTTTCTAAGAGATTCTCTCTAATTTTGACCTAGTCTAAGCCTTTTTTTTTTGCCAAGGCCTAGTCTACGCCTTTTCTTGAATTCTTTTCTTGTCGACCAGATACTAGATAGATTATGAAAAGAGATTGTCAACTTTGAGAGAAGCTTTCTTGGCTTTGAATCTACACTTGAAGGCTTTGATTTGAGCATCAAACTTTTCAATCCTCTTGGAGAAAGCCTTGGCCATCTTCTTCTTCTTAGTCACAAAGCCTCTCATAAAATCATCATGTTCAAACTCCAATTCCCCAAAACCCTTGAGGACACTTCGAAATCCATGAGAGCGAAGGTTTGCGATAAAATCAGAGAAATTTCTGCCCAACAACACTCCAAGAGAGGATTTAAAAAGAATGTCTTTGCGAAGCTTTTTCAAGTCCCAAACAACGATAATGTTAGGGCTGCTTTTGCTCCACGAGATTATGTGATCCGAGGAAGGGTCATCAACAATCTGATATAACTGGACGTAGAACGAAGAAATCGAGACTTTGCGACTCATCCTTCTTAGTTGTCGCCCTAAACCTATCCTGCGATAGAGACAGAGAGATCAAACGCAAAACGAGAGAGAGAGAGAGGGAGAGAGTAAAAGAGGAAACTTTTGTGATTAGGTTTTGGGAGGGGAAGCTGTTATTATATAGTGTGATTGATTTCAACTATCATATCATATTATAATTTCCTTTCTTCAGTTAAGCAATTTGACGGTCAAGATGTATCCGATGAATTTCAACGGTCATACGATTGAATTTCCTTTTTTCTGTTTGGCATTTTCCCTTTTATCCTTTGCCATTGGACGGTGTAGATGTGTACGACGAATTTCAACGGTTAATTAATTATTACTAAGTCGGTTTGACATAGATTTTGCATATGCAAGCTTACGATGGGATACTAAAACTTAGACCCGGCCTTGCATGCGAGTATTGATTTAACTTGTGTTCAACGTAAACTTCCGTTGATTTTATTAAAAAATTTATATATATATATATATATATATATATATATATTTTATATATAATTTTGGGCAAAAAAATATATTTTTTTATGTTTGTAATTTATATATAGAATAGAATATATAATTTTATAATATCAATGTTTAATCGTAATTTTTATTTGTACATAATATTATATTAAAAATGTTATAACTTAATGAATTTGACGTAATTGTATTATTCATATATTGACATATTATTTTTATTAATTTATTTTAAAATGAAACAACATACTAAAAATTAATTTTTGTATTAGTTATCTATGAATTATCATTAATTTTGAGATCTTTTATTTTTTTGAAAATTGAAGTCCTGAAATTTTATATTTGACTAAATTAAATAAGGTAATATCATAATTAAAAATATACATAATATATAGTATATAATTTAAATTTATTTTAAATGTAATAATAAAATCTGTTAAAAATACAAAAAAAAATATTTAATTTATTGTAAATACAAGGGCTAAATATACAAATAAAAACATACTTAATCTGCTATCTATTTTTTTAAATAATTTCATTTATTCTATTATACTTACTAGTCAAGAAACATTTCTTCCAATTTTACAAGTTGTGACAGTTTCATATCCTAGAAACTAGTTATATTCACGTACATGCCACGTGGCAACTCTTAGAGCATAATCAACGGGGGTTTATAAATGGGGTGCTTAAATATTTTTTTTTTTAATTTTCTTTTTTCGGGCTAAAAAAAAATCTATATTTTTGGACCAATCGCGGACCGTCACGTGTCAGGCGGACCCGCGTACAGACCAAGCATCAGCGAAAATGGGGTGTTTCTTTTGGATTTTTGGCACCTATTTTTGCCCATATTTTCATTTTTTGTGGACCCTCCCTCCTAAGATTCCCTCTAAGTCCTCCCCCCATTGTTCATGCTCTTAGGTCTCAGGTGTATTTTGCAAATATCGACTTATTGTAAAGATACTCTGAATAGTTTCTTCTCTTAGAGAATAGACAATCTAAGTTAAGATATGCAAGTCCATTTTAAGACCCAAGTTTTAATCCAAACATAACTTGTTTGTCACTCAAGAGTGTGAAGCTGAGCAAATTAAAATTTTGGGTTTTTGTTTCCAAGGAACTGAGTATGACACTTGAGTCATTTCTTGTGTTTCAGAGTGGAGTATGGCAGAATGCTATTGAAGCCATCAAACTTGTCCATTACTCTATCTTGTCCATTACTCTATCTCTAAGCTACTATGTTAATATGATAGCTTTCATAAACATACATCCCTTCCCCTTTAACCGGCTTTAGCCGCACTCTGCTTTCCGGTTTAGATGACTCTGAACAATATCGACAATGCAAGTTGAGGCTCGAGTGCGGATCAAAGAAGTTGATAAAGTGGTTTGGAGTTTCTGAACAAGGCAGAAGGTTTGATGTTTCAGCTTACACAACAAGAAACTCTTCTATCGATGAGAAATAATGATGTTAAAGATTCTAAAGATGTGATAAAGATGTGATCTGAGGGAGTAAAGAAGTTTCCTTGCTCACCAAGATTAACCTAAAGTACCTCTTGTTGTTTGGATATAAAAGAGGCGGCTTTATGTTTTAGGTTAAAGGGTATCACAAGAGACAGAGAGATCGATGAACACAAGTTAGAGAACTAAGAAACTAAGTTTTAAGTGTAAGCACTCAAGATCACAATGTAGCCTCATGTTATAACTAACGGTCGTAAGGGATACAAGTCTGGTTCAACCAACCATCTTTGTTGATAAAGATATCAACATAGTACTTCCTTCAGAGCCTCTTCATCTGTCATATTGGGTTCATACCCGGTCCAGTTTACACGGTTGGTAAGACCCGAACCCAATCCAGTATTCTTGCACTCTCCATACCTCAACATCGGCGGTGCTTCCTTGTTCCAAGCGATCCAACCCCTCGGCTCAACCATGTCTCCGAAAAACGTTTCCATAACAAAAACCTCGCAAACGGCCTCCACATCCGTCCAAGATATGTGGTGAAACGTTCCCCTTGGTATGGCATGATTGTGTTGTTGGCAATCACGAAGCCAGACTTGTCATACTTATCAGTGGCAACATGCCCTGTAATAGTGTTCTTCAAAGGAGAAGTCATTTACGCCACTGATTAAGATATCTAAATGAATGAGACATCTTTTTGAAAAGTAATTTTGTAGAAATATGTAGAGTTTTTAATTCAGATGAATTATTAGCCAATGAACAAAATCCAGTATTCTCAAATAATTGTTTAATTTATGTAGTTGTTTCTCATTATCCGTGTAACATATTTATCATTAAAAATTATATACAACACCAATGTTTTTATGAATATTATTATTGTTATCAAATAAATATAATTTATGTTTACAAATATAAAGTTTAATAAAATCATATAAAATATAAGTATAAATTAATAAAAATATAAGCAAAAATTAATAAAAATATAAATTAAAATTATATAAAATTTAAGTAAAATATTCTTTTTTCAGAAAGCTAACTCCTCAAAAGCATCCAAGCAAGTCTCGTAGTCGATTATAACATAAGAAAATTTTCCCGTAACTCGTTTTTGAGTATCAGTTAAAAGCTCCCCAAATCCGTGAAGACTTTGGACTGTCCCTTCGAATTATCCAAAGAATCGATGATCATCTTGTCGCATAGCTTCAAACCCATGTTAATAGATTCGTCGGATGATACCAACATAGTTGGGAAACCGATGAGCTTTAAGTGTTCTTTAATTGTTTGGAGAAGAGAAGCTCTGAACAAAGGTGAAGCCTCCAACGATCCTTCTCCAAAAGTTAAGAGCATGAAGATTAGGGATGCTCAAACTATTTTTATGTGTCAAAAAGAAGGGCCAGATCAGATTAGCAAGGCTCCTAAGATCACGAAGCTTGTGACTCCATTGACTCTCCAGAGGAATAAAGTTGGAATTGCTGACAAGAACAAAGAGAACGAAGAGTAGCCAAGCAATCCAAGTTCGAAGGTGGTATTTTAGTGGTAGACAGACTTTAAGATTGCTTAAGTTCGAAGGTACCCACTACATTTTACTTTATACTTACGTGGATATGATACTATCGTACGATTCATTTGAATATCCAGAATGAAAGTCCATCTGTGAGCTGCATCACTCCTTTGAAGATTAGTCTGGTCTTTCTATAAATATGAAATAACCCAAGATTAGAAAAAGAGTAGCTAACTCTGATGCAACTGAGTACCATAAGCTTTTTGTATGTACTAATTAAGTTGACATTTGTTGAATGTCTCTCTTTTTGGGTTTCTACTTTGAACTCCAAAAATGTTTTCAATTATATTCAAAGTTTTGCAAGAAAAAAAATGAATATCGCACGTTTAAAATCATTAAAAAAATATTATTTATTTATATATTACAAAATGCGCTTACTTACTATAAAACACTAGTGGTATACCCCCGGCGCAAGCGCGGAGTCGGGGACATAGTCGATGCATTCTATAATTTTATTATAGTTTTTGACGTTTGACATATAAGCTGAACCGATATGGCGTGTGAAGTCTTTCGTATTAGTTAATAAAGTTCTAAAACACTTTATATATCGACAACCAGTATATAATATTATTAAATGCCAAAAGTTATTCTCAATCTTCTCTAGTTCTCATAAATTCGCCATTATTTTTTTTTGTTCTGGGAATTCCAGAAACATAGGCGGCGAGCAACCATAAACTGATCAGTTCGACCAAAGTAGAGAGAATCGAAAGTTTGGAAAAATGCAACAACTTTAGCAATTGAAGCAAAAGATAAAACCATTTTCGAAAATATGTAATAAAATTGAACGGGAAGAAGAACTAATGAGAGAATCAAAAATGAAGAGTTCACCTGTTTAGATATAATAGATATTAAGCGTAATGGAGAAGATGTTACAAACGTGATCTATTATTAACGGATTAATGTTAATCATTAATATTAGCATCATATAGACAATAATATTAAAGAAATTGTGTCTTGATTGTTTCTTATGGGTCAATGAAGAGGCGGACAACGATTCAAGTTTATCCACTTGAATAAACAAATACATTGAACCACATAGAAGATGAATAGATAACGAAAGGGAGGCGAAGAAATGAGTCCATGGAAAATGGAGACATCGAGCTTGAGTTCTCAAAGAGAGGATAATATAGAAGTCATTAGCGGATGATTATTAAACGTAAAGTCACCCATAGTCTTTTATAAAATGCATATGAGGATATTGTGAAACCCATTAAGAATATAACATAAATCAAATAGAAGTTCATTCAGAATAGAAAAAAATATATAAAAAACATAAAAAAATGTAAATTGTCAGATCCGAACTCACGCTCTTGCTAACTAAACACTACACCTTAGACCACTCAGCTAAAGTAGAGCTCCGCTAAAGTGTCATTCATTGTTTGTACTCATTTTAGTAGGATTATAGCTTTTTAAAAATATATGTGAAACTCATTAAATGCTGACATGACGCGATGAGAAGTGAGAACAATACCTTGTTATAATGTAGATTTTTGAACAGTTTCAAAAGGTACTTCAGTTTATGTCGAAAACAACATCGTTTCATGGCCAACACAGCGATTTAATCGGTAATAATGTTTCCGTTGGCACTCTCTTCCCGTCACTCTCCTTTCGCGCAAAGATTGGAGAAATCTTGTCGTGGCTTATGAAGTCTGTAGGCGATAGAAACTGTGATGTTCTGATTTGCTTTTGAAACTTTGAGCAGAAGGTCTCCTGATCTTACTGAGGATGTGCAGTTTGATGCTGAGCTTGGTCTCTTAGGAAAAACTTCCCGTCCGAATTTCATGAAAACTATATAGTTAAATTGCCATCGTGGTCCTGTGAGATTTATATTAAGGCTGGGCAAAAAATCCGAATCCGAAGAACCGAACCGAACCGAACCCGATCCGAAAAAGTAGTACCGAACCCGAACCGAAATTGATTAAATATCTGAACGGGTTCAAAATTGTGGTATCTAAAGAACCGAAACCGAACCCGACC